>JAKNSH010114968.1:0-12363 GCA_027790015.1 Cymbopogon flexuosus | reverse complement strand
CAAAATTTTTGGTTCCTCCCTAGCAAACCATACCGAAGAACGAACAAAATTGGAAAAGTTTTTGTATTTAAGATTGCTATAGTGCATTTGTTCGTCCCATTGCAATGTATGGATATTTTTACTAGTATATTAATATTAATTAATTATATAAAAAGCGGGTTGGTTAGTGCCAGCCAACCGTGGTTGAGGATCGTGGTAGGCAGGCATGTGCATATGGTCAAGCTAATAGGTCATCGGAAACTCTACGAACCGGGCGTCCGGTCGGGCGTGGGGCCGTCCGGACGCATACTATCCAACAAGGCCGTGCGTCGCACGCGGCGCCCCCACCCGTGCCCTCCGCTGACTTCCTTCCCGGTGGCCGGGTTCGCCGCTGTTCCTAACAACAAAGCCGGCGGGCGTCAGGTAACCAGCAAGATTTGAGGTATATGCTACTCCGTATATGCATATATATGCATGATCTTGTGGCACGTACGTTGGGAGCGCATATATGCGTATATGTGAACCCGTCTTTTACATTGCATGAGTAAGCTTGCTAGCTTTCTCCTTTGCTTGTACCTGACAGATGTATATGTACGTTTCTGTTTATCTGTGCTTCATACGGTGGTAACACATGGATTTTATTTTGTCAAAAATCGATCAAACACATTGGCACTGCTTTGAGAGAGTTTAGGCTCAAAAATAAAGTTATTGTATTTGATAAGCAACTTGTTTTGCAACATACTTGGTGTAGTGGAGAAGAGTGGAACAGACCCTTTTAAGCAACTTATTTGCAACATACTTGCATAGCCGTTTTAGATGTAGTAGTCAACCTTTTGTCATTGGATAACCATAATTTTCAGCTGTAACAATACTGAGACTCAACTGTTTCATTAGAGGATTTCATATGTAACAATTGTGGAATTACGCTGCTTCATTGGAGGATTTTAGACATAGCAATAGTCAACCTTTATTGTTGCATAACCATAATTTTTCAGATGTAACAGTAGTGATACTAGACTGTTTCATTAGAGGATTTCAGTTGTAATAATATTGAACTTCTGTTGTTTCATTAGTGAATTTTCATATGTAACAGTAGTTCTGCACATTAGTGAGTAACATTGGTTCACCAGAGCCTGACAAATGTTGAGGCAAGACAATATGACTATATGTATATGTAACAGTAGCATACAGAGCAAGCAGCGCAGTGAGTATATGACATATATAGTAGCACCATGGGTGTAGCCCAACCGACCATAGCAGTTTGCTTCGTATGCGTAGCTAGCATGCAGAGCAAGCAACAAGCACAGGCAGCGTCAGTATATATGACGTAGCAGCATGATGCCCAGCGGTGCATAGCATGCGGCAAGACAATACGGCTATACGTATATGCGTACGTATCATGCAACAGGCTCGGAACATGGCGCGGAGCCGCGGAACATGTACTCGTGCATGCGTAGTAGCGACACAGTAGGCGCGAGCGCGCAGAGTCATGCACGCGTAGCATTGCGCAGCAGTTCCAGACGCAAGTGGCTGCCGCATGCAGCGAGCGCATCACGCACGCGCGGGCGTCCGGACGTCCGGGCGCTACCGCTCCCGGCCGATAAGTCATCATCCTCATCCAAATGCAAGTCAATCTAACGTTGGCAGAACGAGAGCCCATGTATTGATGTCAGCTGGCCAAGGTGGGTTAGGCGCGAGCACACAAAAGCCAAGTCAGCACAGGCCATCATCGAGCATCGTCAGGTGTATAAGACGGGACTTTTTCTCCATGACGCAACAACGACATCGCTCGTGCACTTGTCTTAATTCGTGCAGCAAGCACTACATATTTTTGCCGCCCTTGCGAAACACCACCATTCGTTTTGCACGCCGGATTATATTATTAGCCGGCAACGACGATACGATACTTGCATGTCAGTTGTCTGTGAGGCCAGGGGTTGAAGTCGTACGTCCTCGCTCTTTAAACGAACAGGCTGACTATATACGCGTGCTGAAACGGCCAACCTCAACTAATATTGACCGTAGCTGAGAACGTTATAGCGCACTGCATTGTACACGTGTACAAAATATTTCCCCTCACTAATATTGACCGTAGCCGAGCCGAGTTGCGAAAAGTCGTTGTTTCTAGTCGATAACGCACAGTGCATGTGCATGTCCGCTTTACGGAATAGTATAATACTATATGACAATAATAATGTATAATATGCTCGATCCCTTTCTATATCACAAGTTGTTGTTTTTTTTTACATATATCACGAGTCGTAATTATATATATGTAACCACTACCGGTCGTAATTATGTAACCACTACCCTAACTAATCATGCTGTGAGAAGTTTGGCTTTGTTGGTCGTGTATGTAGCTAGCTAGTGCCTTCACGTTTTCCGCTCCGCTCGATCGATGGACAAGCAGTGGGGCACTCCGGCCGTCGTTTCGACGTCGACGGGACTGGATGGCACGAGCTGAGGGCACGCACGACGACTGACTCGATCGCCGCTCACCGGAGACTCTCTCACTAGGCACTACTCGCTCGCCACCAATTCACGCGTACTCCTACGTGTTTCGCAGTTTTATATTTGGCGAATCTTCAGCATAGTATATTAGTATGTGAAGTAACCATGTATATTCGTGCATGCATCAGATCGATCACCTTTCAAGTTTCAATGTTTCTGGCGAGGCAGGCAGGCAGGTTGACCTGACCGGCCGGCCGGGTCATCACCGGCGAATTGCAGCGAACGCAGGTGCTGGACAGCTGGCAACAATTGGCCGTCGCCGTCGTCGCGTCCGCCCTTTCAATGTTGCCGCGGGCACTCAGTTTTGCGGGCACCGTACGTTGCGGTCGCCGGCTGGGTGGGTGGGTCGGAGAGGGAAAGGCACCAAGCAGCAATGCAGATAGTTCGTCGTCGTCGTCGTCGTCGTCGTGGTCAAATCCAACGGGCAGCGGCGGCTGGACGGAGACCTCGACTGACTCGTCATGCATCAGTTCGTCACGTGCGTCGCCCCATAAACGCGGTGGAGCATGATGCACGAGAGCTCACGCGGCCGGGCCATGGCGCGCGTCGCCGGCGGCCGCCGGGACTGGACCGCCGGATCGGATCGGAGGCCACTGCGTGCGGCTCTTGATCGCTCGTGCGCACGCGCGCGCCGCTGGCAGTCCAGTCCGCGTTGTGCATTGGTGCGCAGCTAGCTAGCTCATCATTGGCTATGGCTATGGCTGGCGTGTCACGTACTCACGTAGTGGTAGGTGCACGACGAGAGTCTGACCGCGCTTTGCCCACCATTTGAACGCCTTTTCCCAACTGCTAGTCCTGACCTCCGATCGAGCTGAGGAGTCTGATCGAGTTCCTCCTTTGCCATTTACACGGCCCACTATTTCTTGCATCGTTTCTGGGCCTGGGCTGCCCCCATCAAGACAACTTGTGTGAGCAAGCCCCGCCGCGCGAATGCCCGACGAAAGTGCTAGCTGCCCCTTTGGCGTCTGGCCAAAAGTGGAGTCTGGGCCCCACAAAAAAAGCCCATTTATATTTCCTAGTCAGTGATCTACTTTTCCCCCCTGATGACCTCCCTTTCTTCTCCAGATCACACTACTTGTTAAGTCCTACAGTATATTTTGTAGTTAAAAACTTACCTAAATCCCTCCGACCACATGAGCTAATAAGAGCTAACGTAATTTAATCGCCAATAAGCCTCCATTAGCTTTTATTAGCCTAGAATTTGCTCACATTGCACCAAAAAAAAACAAGGGCTAATTATTAGCTCTCTGATCCAAACTTAGGTAACTTCGGTTGTAGAACCATTGTATCCCTCCTTTTATCCCTACAACACACCGTTAGCTACCACAAATAAATATGAGCCGCTCATATTTGGGCCTTGTTTAGTTCCCTAAATTCACCCCCTAAATTCACTATGCAAACAGAAGATTCCCCATCACATCAAAATGTCGGCAAATGTATGGAGTACTAAATGTAGATGAAATCAAAAGCTAATTGCACAGTTTTGTTGTACTTTACGAGACAAACATTTTGAGCCTAGTTAGTCAAAGTTTGGATAATTTTTACCAAATACAATCGAAATGCTACAGGAATTCTGAAACAGTGCTTTTCAACCCCAAATCGGGGATCTAAACACGGCCTTGTTTTATCTTAGTTCAAGCTCACAAATCATCATCTTGATTTGCACGATTGTTTCTTTCGTACAAACTTTTAGTCCCCCTTCATATAGACTCTGTTCCAACTGAACTACAGGTTCTCTTTGTTTTGGGTATACAAATATCACGATCAAATAACTCTGAACTTATTAGTTACTTTATTACAGGGTGGGATGTTTTTTTTTTTGCCCTTTGTAATTAATCCCACTAATTTGTTAATTATTACTCTATAACGTAACATACATAAAATCTACAGTGTCTATGCACTTTTCCTTTATTTTTTTAATTTCCCTCAAAATTGAATGGTTCTTTGTTCAGTTGTTGTATGTATCCCCTATTTGATCCATAACTAACTAACTAGTATTACTTATTACTCTATCCCAGATAATTTGCTATGCATTTAAATATACCTTCTGTCTATACAGTTATCTGGAAAAGGTGGTGGGGGTGTATATAATCATAACTGATAATGTCAGACTGTCAGTGACCAGCAGCTGGTCCCAGATGCGAGAAACTGAGAAATCCCAAAGCTGGCCATGCTGATCAGTGATCACTGATGACCCTCGTTCTTCCTGAAACCCGGACACACACACACACACAGAAAGCCAGCTGGGGCCTAGATCTGATTTAAAAAACTAAGTAGCGCAACACTGAAGCTCTAAAGCAAGCAAGCAAGCGAAGCGAGCAAGGAGAAGGAGGCACCTTGAGCTTGCAGATTAGGTCCGAAAAGGAAGCTGGAGAAGAGAGCAAAGAATGAAGCGGAGATACCAAACCCTCCCCTTCCCCAACCTTAACCATACTTCCCTCTGCTTTGCCGGTTTGCTTGCCCCCATGCCACTCCTCCAGTATTAATCCCTTCCACGCCGGCCCCGCCGCCACGGCACGGCACGCCACGCCGGAGTGAGCAGAGCAGCAATGTCCAGCACCACAGAGCCACCCCGTTACCATCCGACCGCAGCTCCGACAGGAGACGGCGGCGAGGCGCAGCACGGGCACGGGCACGGACACGGGCATGGTCATGGGCACAGGAAGCGGCACGAGGTGCAGCGGATCCGGCGGGAGGATCCGCGCCGGAGCTCCGGGCTGGTATGGGCGCTGGTGATCCTGTGCACGGTGCTCGCCATCGGCGTGATCGTGACGGGCGTCACCGTCTTCGCCGTGTACCTCCTCTACAAGCCCAAGACGCCGTACCTTCTCGTCTCCGACGCGCGGCTGGAGACGCTGATGTACGACCAGTCGGGCACCATCCGTGACCTGCAGCTGGCGCTCACCGTGCTGGCGGAGAACTCCAACTCCAAGACCGACGCCACCTTCTCCCGCGTCAACCTCGCCGTCGGGTTCCGCGGCGCCGAGGTGGCGCTGCTCCGCGCGGGCACCTTCGTCGTGCCGCGCCGCAGCTCCTTCCCGCTCCGGTACCAGGTGGTGTCGGCGGGGCGCCAGCTCAGCCCTGAGGGGATGGAGGCCATGGCCGGCGCGCTCCGCGCCGGCGTCGTGCCGCTCGACCTCTTCGGCAAGGCCCGCACCACATGGAAAGTCGGCATCTTTGCCTCGCTCCAGTTCTGGACACGCATCTCCTGCCGATTCCTCTTCTTCTACCCCGGCAATGGCACCGCCATGCCCATCGATTGCCGCTCCAAGTCGCCGTAGCGTCCCCTCTCTGCTCCGGCATCCAGGCAGGCGCCAGCCATTGTTCATCTGCTGCCTCTGCCTCTGCCTGCAGTCTCCTCTGCATTTGTTCTGCCATTCATTTGTTCATTCCCTCATCAGCAACCCGCACAATTTGACAGATGTTTATGTCACTTCGCCATTCTTGTACAGACCAAAACAAAAAATAATGATGGTATATGGATTAGTACATAGATTGATAGATACTCCTACTGTGCAGGAACACACATTTGGTATAAATCTTATCATTATGTATATGTACACTTCATTTTCGTCCTATTATTATTAATTGTTGCATTAGTCCACTTCGGTGCCACAGACTTGTCAGTTGTTATGAGAAGATGTAAATACCAAATTTCGTGAGCATTACTGATTTACTGCTATTCGAATTCAAATTCTGAGAGGATTATCTGATGTAATCTGATTCACCTCTCTCTGTCTGTCTGTTTCTCACTCTTTTTTCGCGTGACGATGATAAATTAGCTTGGGCTTCACATAGTTGATGTTGGGCCGGGCTTCTATGGACAACATATCGGATCGAATGGGCCAATACATAAAGCCCAGTAGTGATAGCCCATCTACTCGGCCTAGTCAACGGTCAACGAACCAAATGGGCAGTCACCTTCACACACGAGACACCGTCGGCCGTCGTGTTCCGGCGCGGGTGTGTGGCGGCGGAGCTCGCGGGAGGATGGCTGGCCGGCGGGAGCCCAGATCAGCCTCAATCATGCACGCATCGATCCGCCATCCGAGGACGGAGTTATCTCCGTCGCCCATCCACCACTGGCCGGGGGGCTGATGAGATGAGCGGGTGCTCCCGCCTCCGCCGACGTGGACTCGCTGCCAGCCCCGCCCCGCAACGCGACGAGCGAGGACGACGACGGGACTCGTCGGTGCCCGCGCTGTGCACCGAACGTGGCGCCCCACTTGTCGCGCTCTCCGGCGCCGTCTACTTTAACCGCCCCGGCCGCGAGCGGAGTTGGGAGAAGGCGGTTCGAGTCCGTTCCAGAATCCGGACACGGCAATGAAGCCCAGGCCTGTAGATTACGGTTGCGGCCCGGCGACGGCGGCGGCGGCGGCGGGTTGCGCAGGCTGGGCGTGGAGGCCGAGGCCGCGCGGGGGCGGGAGGGCACCAGGGGTGTCGCCCAAGTGCTCCAACTCGGCGGCGGCGGGAGCGGGGCACTCGGAAGACCGACGCCGCGAGGTGCTGCACCGCCCGGACCCAGTGGAGCTGCCCAGGACGGGGTACGGGGAGGAGGTGGAGGCGCGGATCGAGAGGGTCATCTACGCCTGCCGCTTCATGACCTTCCTCGGCATCGGTGGCTTGCTCCTCGGCTCGGTCCCTTGCTTCCTCAAGGTGCTCCCTCGCTTCATTGGTTGATTCCCTGCAGGCTTTATCTCCTCTTAATTTGTGAACTGAAGCTTTGGATTCTGCAGGGAAGCGTTTATGTGATGAATGCCTTCGTCGAGTACTACCTGCACGGCGGAGGGCAGCTCATCCTCATGCTGCTGGAAGCCATTGGTAACCAAATCCACTCACCTGATGCTTGGTCCATACCTCTCAAATAAGCACTGTAACCCTTAACTTTATGCCACAATGTACAATTCTACTACTACGATATCATTGCCGCACGCTCGATCAAATCTGTTCTAACAATGGTCCTAATGGCTTTCCGTTGTGCATTGCCTGTTTCACATCCAGAATTGTTTCTCATTGGAACGGTCACGTTTGTCTTGGGGATAGGCTTGTACGAGCTCTTCATCAGTACCATAGACTCCTCTTACGGCTCCAACCTCTTTGGCCTGTTCAGCCTTCCGGTTGGTTCACATGCTCATCCCTATCAGTGATACTCCTGAGGCAGCAAAGAATTGCAGTAAATTGCAGTTTCTTGACATCTCTGATTCTGTCTGTAGGACCGGCCCAAGTGGGTTGAAATCAAGTCGTTAAATGATCTCAAGACGAAGCTGGGTCATGTCATTGTCCTGGTTCTACTGGTTGGCATCTTCGAGAAGAGCAAGAGGGTGACCATTACATCCTGCACTGACCTCTTATGCTTTGCTGTATCGATTTTCCTGTCTTCAGTTTGCCTCTACCTACTTTCCAGGCTCAATACCCCCTAAATGAGGCAGCCATGCCTGAAATAAGAGTGCTTGTATATAAGTGATTCGTCTGTTCTGTTGCTGTGCAACGCCTCAGGTTGTGTTCGTGTAGTAAATGATTAGGAAGTGGGGACATACAGATTTGCCATGTACTCATGTACAGTTAGGCACAACCACAATACATTGAGTGTCATCTTGTATATGTAGCTCGATGTAATGCAATCAATAACTGATGTTCTCTTGAGCAAGCTTATTTCAGTTTTGTTTTTAGTATGGGTGCTTTTGAAGAGACCTTCACTACTTCATAAAGGAAAAACTGACTGGTTAATTGATTTTTGATAGAAAGAAATGCACATATTGATGTCTTCTGTTCTGTTTTATGAACAGATTTGAAGTGAGCAACCATATCTTTCCCTTTTTTTCATCCCTGTATTTGGTGGCATGGAAATGTTCATACATTATCCCTATTTGGTAAGCTGTCATTGTTATTTAAGCACGCCCCAGTTAAACCTTGTCAATATGACAGTGATATGGATACTATATCTGATGAATGGAGGTTCCTTGTCTGATGGTATCACATGAGATTTATTTCTTGTGCTGCAGCTAGCTTGTGAATGGATTGAAACACATAATCTTAGCGCATATGTAACCTTTGTCACATATTAATTGGTAAAATTTTGACTTTATTTATTCAAGGCAACATCATGAAGCATTTATGCGCTGGTGTTCTTACAATAAATAATATAAAGGAACCTCGATTTTGTACTATGTAATATCATTTTTAACATTTTGATGAGGAACTACTACTACAATTGATGCTCCAGTTCTACGATTTCTTTCAAACCAAGCGTCCACACATATCTTGCGTATGTGGGTATCGAATGCTTGCTTTTGAGGTATGTTTCTGATCTTTATTTACAATTTCTCTCACCATTCAATGTTTTGATATTTACTAGTTGGATGCACCAATGCATTCTTGAATACCGCATGACACCTTTGCCTAACATGACTTGGTTTTTAGCATTTGCCTTTCCCAAAGAAAAATGACTGAGGGACAAGAAGATGGAAACTTCATGCTTTATGATCTTCGGTCAAGTCTGCAATACTTTTTTCTTGGGGTCATTGAATGAAGGTCATGAATAAATGCAGATATGTTCCATTGTGCTTGTGCCACAAAGGATGACGGAACCTCAAATAAATTATATTGATGAGTTCTAGCCAACCAATGGGAGGCAATGTTCCAAAACAAAAAAAAGACCTTGAAGTGCCTTTCCAAATCAAAATCAAAGTGCCAGGAATCCTAGAAAAATATCCTCCCACAGCGATTGGACAGTTTTTGGTGGCGCAATGCCTTGCATATAGTTGTTTTTAGCTTTGAACATTTGCTACTGAATACTCTTTTCTATATGCAGTGAGGAGCAACAAAACTAGAAGCCCCAACTTGCTTTTGCTTTCTCCACCCATTGTCCTGATAAGTTCGGAACATGGAAACTATTGATACTTATGAAGTGTCCAACTTGCATTCTTAATTTGGCTTCGATGATACATTTAGTTCTTATCCTTATTAACTTTGTGCTGCCAAAATGCAGACGGTAGTATTTGCTAGTTTTAGTACAAATTTATCACCATGAAAGTGTTACACTTGTGTATTTCTAGTTTGCAACTTGCATAGGTGCATGCTTCATTTTGCAACTTGCATACTTAAATGAGACTTCCATGATATATTTACTTATTTAGCTCTTGCAAGTTGGTGCAGACAAATGTGGACCATGGGGTATTACTTCTAATTTCAGTACAAGTGGTTCAACTAGTGTGGTGAGCAGATGTTTCAGTAGAATCACTGATTATCATGTTAAGCAGATTATCCAAAACTGTGTCCTCAGTCCTCAATAATCCTTTCCCTGGTATCTTTTTTTTAGAACTGTTAGTTTGGTTGATTGATTAATGTTTGGCAAAGAAAACTACAAACTTTCATGAAAGCTTTACCTGTCAGGCCGTCACTCGATTCACCCATACTAGAGGCATATTCCAGTGGTTTTTATTTTATATTATAACATCACTGTATGAAGTATGTATTCAGGCGGGTGAAGCTTACATATATTATTTCTCAGAATAAAACTGTATTAGGAAAAGGTGTTCCCCTTGCGTAGGATTTGTAGAAAAAGAAAAGGTGCTGGTATCCAAATGCTAAACAATTGGCTAGCGATTGCTGTGGTCCTCCCATTACTCATCTCCTTTTAAAGTACACCTTTTGAACTAAACTAGTGATACAACTTAGTACAACCTGCGTATATAAAGAAGGGAGCTGGCTTAAGAGGTGAGGCAGTCTTAGCTGTGACTAGCTGCAAGTAACTTGTCTACTGAGTTCCCAGCCCCCTAATCCCACTCCGAACTAGCAACCACCATATTTTCCTTGTAAACATCATGGCCATTTCGTCGAAAATCATTGCTGTGTTCATGTTGCTTCTCAGTGCTGTCTTCTTGGTGCAGCTCTCTGCGCCAGCTCATGCTAGGAAGCTGGAAGTGATGATGAGGCCACCTATCAGCAGCGTGCATCCTCCATGCACCCCAAGGAGTGTTCTTCAGGAGACTGCTACTCAGACCGAGTCTACCACTCCAGGTCATAGCCCCAGCATTGGCCATAACAGTCCTCCGAACTGAAAAGTTCTCTGCATGAAGTCATCTGTATCTGGAATCTGTACCCCGGTTATCTGAAGCTTATGTGGTGTTTCCTTGAGATCTTGAAAGGCATAAGGCATGCCATGGAGGCAGCCTGAGTTTTTGTTTCTTTTCCTTTTGGATCCATCACCAGTAACACCTGAGCATGCATGCATGCATGCTTTCATGCTTTATTTTTCCATTCTTGTGTGAAAGACTTACTGAACATGAGGAAGTGTAGCCGTGTCTGTTTTGTAAGCTGTTACTCGATGCTGTAAACATGAGGAGGTGTACTGTAATATGATCTTGTTTAAAGTTTTCCTGCCACGATGAAATAGCTTTTCTTTGTATATTTGTGTGTGCAATTTGATCTACCTTTGTGTATCCTCCGTTTGAATAATCATCAAATTTGTGCCATTCAAACAGGAAAACACCTAGAATAATTAGAGTTCTGTTCTACATGCCTTTTCCTTATGTATGACATGCCATGTCTTCGTCCTTTGTTGCATCTACTTGCACGTTTTAGGGTTCCCCAACATGCTATGTTGACGTGCTGCCCCAACCTCTACCTAATTAGCCTCTACCTTTGCATCAAGTGACCATATCGAACAGAGCAGAAAAAAACGATCGAGAATGCATTTTGACAGAGAATAGTGCCTTGGGAGAAAGAGAAAAAGTGTTGCATGCATGTCCCCTTTCCTCCAGGAGCAAGGCTATGAGACATGAGGAATTATGCATGTATGGATGAATGGTAGTCTTTTTTCCTCTTCTTCTTACAAACATGGAGCCTAGCTAGTCTGGAGCTATGCCCTAACATGCCTGTCTTGTGCGTACCCTTAGCCACGTGGCAATGGCGGAGCCAGAAATTTTTGAGAGCTAGAGACTATTATTAATTGTGCATAAATCCAAAAAGATATGATTACATCTTTAAAATACAAAGAAATTTTCCCTTTGCGCTTTACGGACGAGCCTGGGCGAGCTCCGTCAGTGCCATGTGGCATGTTCTCGGAAGTAAGATGGCGATATATCTACGCAAAAATCCTGTTGTAAGCCTGACAAAAGAAAAGAAGTTAGGTTTGTATGCGAAGTTGCTTTTGCTGCATTCCTTTCTGAACGAATACCACACAATGGTAATGAAGTATGATGCCGTTCAAAACTATTTTTTCACTAAAAAGAATTAATTTCAATTTAAAGGATTTCGATGATTACTACTTCAATCCCTCCTCTAAAATAATTAAATAAGCTTGTTCTAAGTGTCATTTTTTTTCTCGATCACCGTATTTCATTAATATTTAGACAGGAACTAAGTGTCATATAAAAAACACTCTGTTGGCGTCGAAAGAGGTTCCGGACCAACACACCAGAGGGCATTGGACGCCCGGGCCGCCACGAGCCGAAGAACGTAGCGAGATAATCACCCTTACGTGGTGGAGCACAGAGAGGTTTACCAGCAAACCACCAAAGGATAACCAACGCACTTTCGGGACGAAGAACCGACTAGTTTACGAGCAAACTAGCAAAGGAACCGGTGAAGCTCTCGCCCGAGAGGGAACCCGTCAGGGCAAGGACGTCGCCGGGTTGCCCTAGGTCGGCTAGCAAGCCTAGGACGTCATCCTTGGTCGCCTGAACAAGACATAAACAGCATGGAGAAGGTTGGTAGAAGAAAAAGAGGTAGTAGATTGATTTGTGTGTCGATTGGTAGGTGATCCTTCAATCGGCCATAATCCTCTAATATATATAGAGGGGGGTGGTCTTATCCCAGTAGGAAACATCTCCAAGGCTTAATCTCCAAGTTTCCCACGTCAAAAACTTGCCA
>JAKNSH010114716.1:0-16060 GCA_027790015.1 Cymbopogon flexuosus | reverse complement strand
GCGCTGTTGCGAACGGCGTGGCTGAGGCTTCCTGGCTCCGCCAGCTCCTGGCCGAGCTCCACAGCCCTCTCTCCAGGAGCACGCTCGTCTACTGCGACAACGTCAGTGCGGTGTATCTCTCCACCAACCCTGTTCAGCACCAGCGGACCAAGCACGTGGAGATTGATCTGCACTTCGTCCGGGATCGTGTCGCTATTGGCGATGTTCGGGTCCTTCACGTCCCGACCACCTCCCAGTTCGCCGACATCTTCACTAAGGGCCTCCCGTCCTCGACCTTCACCGAGTTTCGTTCCAGCCTCAACATCACCGGTGGCTAGTTGTGTCTGTGGGGGACTCTTGTGTGTTGTGTTTCTTTTCCTGTCCAGTCTATAACTCCGCTGCGTCGGTAGTTCAGACTGCGGTGGGGTGTTGGAGTATATGTGTTGGCCCATGAGGCTAGGCCCATAAAACCCATGTATGACAATTATATAGCCACCCTCTCTAGGGTTTGGCCAAGTAATGAGAATTACATTCCAACAGTGAAGCATATGTACTATTCCCTCCATTCCAAATTGTAAGTCGTTCTAGCGATGTATTTAGAAAAGCCAGAGTGACTTACAATTTGGAATGTAGTAGTACAAAAGATAAAATTTGCACCAGAGAAATTGCTGTCCATGGATCCACATTCTTCTGTATTTAATAACTAATTAGAAATGTATTGCAGAGTACCATGTACTGACCTGACAACGACATGTTACCCTTGGACCAACTTGTCCAACATCAAGTACTGAAGCAACTTGGTTGCCTCGCTCCTGCATTTCCCACCATTTCTTGTCGATGTGATTCATATCATCTTTCAACGAATCAAAACGTCTAATAGATGATGGCTCAAGGGAACTGATATTGTCTACAAAACTTCTCAAAGGTAAATCCTGATGAGAAGAATCCAATTTTGCCTTTCGGTTGAGCAAAGGCTGATTAAAGCTCTTCTTGTTTACACGATCTGAATGGTTAATATCTAAATCAGTCATCCTTAAATCTGAACTGGATACTTCACGAGGTTCAAGCTCTTGAGGTAAGAGCAACGGAACATCCTGACATGATGTGCGTGACGTCAAGACTGGCTTTCCAATATCAACATCCTTATCATGGTATTGTTTACCCTCAGCTTCATCATTTGTTTCTTTGCTTCTACACTTGTAGTGTGGAATTACCATGTGGTGATGAGGCATCAGTAAGGGAATTGCTTGCTCATTTAGAGCTTTGTTCCTCTGAAAGAAAAAAAATGAACAACTAATATTTTGCCATAATCCTAGGGAAAACGCTTTTGATGATAAGTAGACCAAAGGACATAACTAACCTTTGCATAATTCCAGCGCTGAACAAAATGCCTCGCTACATCACGGCAAGGTGGGCCATAGAGAGCACACTGAACATCATGCCAAGGCATGCGGGGATATTTAGCACGGTCCAGCTCATCTTTCATGGTGTCCTCCCAAGAATTGGGTTCGGATTCCCTATTTACAGAGATGAAGTGACATTTAGGGACTTTGCCCCATATCTAAATGGGTAAAAGATAATAACACAATTACCTAGGATTGTAGTAGTCCTTTCCTGGCCATATCACTGGAGGAGAATCAGCAACTTTGTGCTCAGGACTATCGTACCGACCAAAACACAGATCAAGACCCCCAATATAACATACTTGATTATCAACAATCACAATCTTCTCATGGTGTGACCTTAAGGCAAAACAATAAAGGTAAAAACTTCAGATCAAATAAAAAAAATGACGCAACTCTCCTGCATAGTTCGAGAAAAGCAATTTAAAAAATTAACAAAAAAGGAAACAGGGAACAAAAAAAATCATTCATACCACAAGTACACACCACTTGAGAAATGATCAGGATAACGCAGAACTTTAACATTTTCATGAATGTTAAGTAGCCTTTGTTTACTGTATAAGCTGTTAATTTTCAATGCAAGAGCGACTTCCTTGTACAAGAGAATGTAAATCTGCAAAATGAATTCAAGGTCATCCAAAATAATAAGTAATTGTCAAGAAACAGTCTGAATGCATTTAATGCTATTTTTTGTGTTCTAACGTCTTTGAATCAGTCATTTTAATAAAAAATAGATGTCATTTGAGTTCCAAGCATATATAGAATAGAACAACATAATTACATAGGGGAGCCTGTTTGGACTAGCTTTTGTCTACGCTTCAATTGGAAGCTGCCTTTTGTGGTATGCTAGATTTTCTAAGAAGCAAAGCAAATAAAGCGTACAGTTGCAATCCATTTCCAAGAATAAAAACTCATGCATGCAAGGTGATCAGAGGCGGAGGAGGTGCAGGTGGAGCCAAAAGGGAGGCGGAGGCAGAGGCAGAGGCACAACCACCGGCGTGCCCTCACAGGAAGTAGCTCCAGCCGCCTTCATTGGTGAATTGCAGCAATGGGTGCCCGGAAGGGATGGCAGTGGACAAAATCTCTCTCCCTGCTATCTGATTCGAATTCATGGTGGCCACTGTGCGACAGTTAGGTGACACAGATGAGCATGAGAAGAAGGGAGGAAGAACTAGGAAGAGGCGAAGGTACACAACAGTGGCCAGGAGCAGGTGCAAGGAGGGAGGCCACAAGCAGGGGGGGCATGACATGGGGACAGCTGGCCATGTGTGGGTACGAGGACAGAGTGGTGCCTTCCATGCGGCTGAGGAACCATACAGATGGAGAGCAGCATGCGCCAAGGCAGTGAATGGGAGCTCAAACTGAAGGACCAACTGCAGTTGGTGAAAGCTTGATGTCTGGAGGACCAGACTGCAGTTGGGGAAACCTGTAGGCTGGCCGTGCTTAGGGGAAAGAGTCTTTCACATTGAATCTGGGAACCGGCGCAGAAGTGTGCTGTTTGGAAGCGCCAAACTTTTTTTTTTTCCAGAAGCGGCCTCAAAAGCTGCCCCAAACAGGGCCTTGGTTTCGGCATGTTTGGTTTTATATTTGCTCATTTTACTTCTAATAATAAAGGCATTTGGAAAAAAAAAAGTTGCCTCAACAAACCAAAGTAAAAGAAGTTTATGTAGAAATTACTTTGATTCTTGCAAAAAGAAAACTTACGATACATGCAATAGCAAGGGTTATCTCCATACTACTACCATTCAATTCCAGTTAGAATGGTGGTAAACAGCATTTTCACAGAAATAAAACATGCATGTCATCAGTTAAAATACAAGCTGTTCCAGCCATTCTAAATGTTTGACTAAACTAAACAATCTGGCAACCTCAGTTCCAGCTTACATGAGATGGGAGCTAAACAAAACTGTTTTGTTCTTACTGGTTCAGTTCCCTACTCTCTGAGTAGCCCACAGTAAGAGCATTTCTGGTGCTCCTTTCAGCATGCCCTCATGGCCTCACCCTCTTTCTCTTTCTCTGTTACTGTATTATATCCCCTATAGGCATTAAACTATGGCTGCCTAGGGTAGCTTACTTATGAAAAAAAAATCCTTGGGAATGACATGATAAAAACTTATTAGATGTTATAACTTTAAACGCAAAACTAGATGAGTATCTTCAATGAGAGTTTGTACATATAACATTTTAAATATTTATGAACATGTTACTTCTACATTTATCCCAGATTTAATCTCATTAATTACCCAACAGATCCTATCAGAAAAAAGTTGACAAAGAGAGAAACATAAACAAGTTTTTTTCCATCACTACTCAGCCAATAAAAAGCATAGTATGTTTTCTAAATAATTTAGTTTATACTTTATACTAACATTAAAAATATATTACCACTCATGAGGCCTCTTTGGAAATACTATTGTTTCTTCAAATTATTTTGTATTAAGTCTGACAAGCGCACGATAGAACAAAAGTAAAGCATCCACCGTTAATTAATGGCCCAATACATGAATGGTGTTTACAGTACATAGAGGTCTTCTTTGATGACTGGTGGGATGCAGCAAGCAAGAGAGTAGAAAGTCAAGCTAAAAAAGGCCTGAATTCCATCATCATTCTTGGGGCCTGGTCAATCTGGATTCACCGAAATCGGTGTGTTTGATGGATTCCCCCTAACCTCAATGGCTGTCAGTTCTGACAGGAGATGCGCCTATGGGGTGTTGCTGGAGATAGATGAGTCTCTCATCTCCTCTCCCTTCCCCCTTTGCAGGTTTAAGTTTCTATTAGGAGCTTCTTTATCTCTAGGTCAGGTCTGTTTTTTCTTTCTATGCTAGGTTCTTAAAAACCTGTCTGTACCTTGGGTTTCTTAAACCCTTTCTTCTTAATATATGGATATGCAGATCTCCTGCATCTTCAACAAAAAAAATGGTGACCACAAATATTAAAACTCTGTAAAATTCAGTTGTCCTGTGCGTCATAACAGATTGGCAACTACTCTATGGTTTCAAATGTACCACCACCCGTAGCATACAAAAAGCAAGGAAGGATGGGGACCTGCACGTGGTCAATATCCTAGAATGCAGAGGTATTTTTCAAATGTTCATTTAGCATATGTTCTATTATTTCTTGTTCCCTTTCTTGTATGGCCTTGTTAGCCATTAGCATGTGGAGCAGTAAATATATAATATAACACTACAGGTGGCAAAGGTTGCCTCATAATTCTAATGCCGTGCGCTTCATATACCAAATTCTTGATAATTTCTGATGAAAATCATAAAAATAAAGAAGCAATGATGGTACCTGTACACCCTGCTTAGCTCTTGCTTCCAGTAGAGCATCAAGCCTAGATGATCCATGATGTTGGAATGGACGTCGAAGATACAACTCTGGGCAGAGCCACCAGTCAGTAATAAATATCTGCATCGAATTTTAATCATCTTCCTTAGCAAACAGGTAGATAAGTATCCTGCAGTAAATGTTGAATGAAATAAAAAAGCTAACCTCTGATTTGGCTTCCTCAATGGAGGATGCGATAGCTTTGAATGCAGCTTGCCCATCTACAAACCATTGTACCATACTCCCATCTTCCAACAAACCCCTCGGTGGTGCAAATGAGCCAAAACGATGAGGATAACACCAGCCTTCTGGAGGTTGTCGAGCAGCGTTTATTGCAGTAACCCAGTCCTTAACCTTAGAAGAGCTTCTTGTGCGTAGCTTTATTGTCCGGCCACCAGAAGAAACCTTTCTCCGATAAAAAAAAAACATAACGATGTTCAAACTCAACTGGGAAATAAAAGGTGCAACAATGCATAAAGGATTATGCTGCTAAATTGATCAAAAACCAACATCAACAGAAATAGAGAGTCATCGTTATTTTATCATCTAGCATGCACCTGATGTATCAATTGTTCCAAATGGTAGCCCAGATAAAATTGAAACAATTATGACAAATAGGAAGTTACAAACAATTCATCAGAGTTAGACTGATGAACTGTAACTTTCAGATGATTCTTACAGTTTTATGTTGGACCATGTTATTGGAAATAATATGGGGTCACCCATCCAAAAGATTCTTCTGCAATGGGCCATGGGAACATAGAGTAACCAGTTTTATTTGTAGCTTATAGCACAGCAGCATTTCAAAAGCACATATGTTTTCTATCTCTGGATTGTTGACAGAATCTCTTTCATATATCCATCGCAATCAAATCTTACTAGAGATAGTGAGGGAATTTGCAACTGAACAAATTTTTCAGTACAAATAAGGCAGAACATAACATAAAAATAGCCCTAACTCTTGGCTCATGTATATTCGAATGTTTCTAAACTTGCCCAGCAGCCTAGTAACTATGGCACTTCTGGAAGATAATTCTAGGAAGGCTTCAGGTCATATACCTAATAAAAATTGAGAAACATTTTAAAAACTTTACCAAGCTAGGAAGAATTAGGTGTCTTGTAAATAAGAAATATGCACCCAAATTCGAGCCAGAGAGGACTCAAACCTGGATGGTAGTGGTGTACACCACACCTTCGACCAGTTCATAATAAAACATGAAAAGTATTAGAAGGTCCGTTTGGTCTCGTAGCCTATGAAAGATGCTTCAGATATTGTAAAACAAAACTACTTAAAGCTCCATGGACTTTCAAAACTCAAACTACTATCTGAACACAGCATTTAAAAAAAAATGCAAAAGGTACCTGGAATCCAAAATGCAGTGGGTTACGTTCTTTAATCTCCTTTGCTAAAGAAATTTGGCCTTCTCCACTTATATCCATATGCGGCAATGCATCAAAAATAATGACATCTAAAAGCTTTGGATCAAAAGGGTCTTCAAGTAAAGCCAAGAATCCTGGCTTCAGGACAACCCAAACCTGTTAATAAATAACCAATTGAACAATTCAAATACAACAACCAAATATCTGAAAACAAAGCACAACTGCAAAAGGCTTAATACCTTTTGCCAATTGCTCTTGCAACAGTTAAATAATCCACATGAACAGCACCGTTTTTTCCGGTCCTTCTGAATCTTTGGTAAATGTCTAACTGAAACATTGTCTTCTTTTAACTTGGGACCATACTCAGGTAAAAATGACAAACATGACACCTCCAAAAATTTGCAAACCTGTAGTACAAAGAAATTTGAATAAAGAGCCAGATAAGTTGTTGTGATTGACATTTTGATGTTCAAATATGAGGGGGTTTACTTTGAAATGTACAAAGCTTTTGGTACCTCCCGTGAATTGACGATATCCAGGTTCCCTAAGAAATGGTTTAGATATTCTTGCATTGCAACTTTTGCTCGATCAGAAATAGAGTTTTGACGTCCAAGAGCTGGTCGAATGACAGGTAAAACAGCACTTGAAGGAACGTTTCTGCCACAACAGGTTCAATGTCTTGCTTACTGCATGCATGGAATAACATATGGAGACTCAACTGCTCTAAGGCAACATACGGTGTGATAAAGCATACCTATCAGTTACTAGTGAGTTATCTAGAATAAACTATCATCATCAATTCAGAAACATTGTTTACCTATTTCTAATGGAGTTATCATCAGACTGTGGTGGAACATTCACATCATCTGCTTCATCCTCATCATGTACTACTGGCATATGCTCCCCAATTCCCAAATTTTGGAGCCATTCTTTGACCTTCAGTGACAGAATACAAAAGTTAATTCGGTATTTTAGGGTTAAAGTAGAATATGTCCCATGATGAGAAGGAAATGTAGGGATGGCATAATGCAAGTAGGCGCTCAAGTCCAAATTAAAAATATATTACTAAACCCAAGTACCCAATATTGAGAACCACCTTGCTTTGGGAATTTTTTTTTTCCCACAAACATGCAGGAGAGCTGCGCATCATTGCATTAAGGAGAAGAAACAAGAAAATCCTAGTAATGCAACACACACACACACACACACACAAAACAAACTTGTTTTGAGGGTACAAATTACAATATTACACAGCTTGGAAATTTAGTGCACAACATATTAGTTGAGCAATAGTAGCTGCATCTGGGGTTCACTGGGAATGATAGAGCTCAAAGAAAAAAGTAGATCTATCAACTGTCATCCGGTAACATAAAATAGAGAAAAATGCACCCCAGGTCCTTAACTTTTGAAGGGGTGTCATCCAGGTCCAACAATTGTAGAACTAAATTTTGGGGTCCTTAAACTTTGTTAGTGGGTTCACCAAAGTTCCATGCCCCTTCGTTTGGCCCTTAGACATGACATGGCATGTATTGCCAGCCGCCAGCGTGTGTTTGCATTTGAATCCCCCTGCATTTCTCTATCTTCTGTGCACTCACCCTCCAGGATGGGCTTCATCGGCATGCTTAGTTTCCGCATCAGCACCACCATCATCGCCTCCTTTGATCCCTCCCAGGAGACAAGCTCCTCGTGCTCAATGACCTCCAGGCCCACATTGCTGACCGCCTCTAGGGCTACGTCGTCCACCGCCTCCAAGCCCTCTCCACCCAAGCCTCCCCAGGCTCCCTGCTCCTCTACCTCCCCTTCCTCTCCAAGCTCCTCAACACTGTCGTCTCCACCGACAACACCTTCCACGATATCCTCGAGCTCGGCCCTCCCTCGCCCCTCATGCTAGACGCTCTAGTGCACTAAACTTTTAAGATATTTTGACATGCTCTAGTGCACTAACTTTTTAAGCTATTTTGACACGCTCCGTGCCTCCCTCGCCCCTTATTGAAAAAAGGGTATCAATTCAAAATGTCAAACAATGGCATGAAAACACTGCAATGACATCTAATCTTGAAAAGAAGCTTCAACTTTAAAGTACAAAATATCACTAAGGTGGTGCTGGTTCATTAGAGATCAGACCAGGTGAGTCCTCTAGTTCATGTATTGAGTGTATTCTCACTCTTGAACCCCTAGTTCTTTGCTTTCTCTATTCCCTAATACTCCCTCTGGGGGACGAAGCTAGAGCAAATTAGAGGGGGCGCCTTTCTCTTATAAGTGTGAAAATTTAATCTACAACCATGGTGAAAAATTGTTTCTAATAGTGGTTTTTCAAATTTTTGTGGATGCCTAGGCACCCAGAAACTTGTACGTAGCTTCATAAAACATGTCCTTTAGAACAATAGTTAGTCAAACCTTTACATGTGTAGTATTGTAGTAAAACTTACTTGCAACATCTCATGATTTAAAGGATTTTAATAATATACATTCTAGAAGAAATTAATGGCCAAAGATGTGCATTGAAGACCATGTAAGTCAAATGTGTCAAGTACTTTTTTACCAGAGTAGAGGGACTACTCTGATGTGTACTGGAAGTTTCCATTATTTCTTGTAATGAAAACTAACCTGCTCCTGCTTTTCATGGAATTCTTCAAGGAATTCACGCCTCTTCAATGCAAAGTGAAGATAGAGAACCTGCGAAGCTTTCTTATATAGACGCCACCTAAACTGGTAGAAGTAGAAAACATAAAACAAGAAAAAGAATGAACGTACATCAGAAGAAAATAAAAATGTAATGAAAGTACTTCGCAAAAACAGTACTGAAAGTTGATAAAATATCAAATATGTGCAAGCTAACCAAGTTATAAGGACTTATGAGCTTCTAAAGTTATTTCTATTTCATCTGTTCTCTGTTCACACATGCACATCAGTTTGTTCTGCATGTATATTATATTAGTAACTTCACACTGATTGTCAAAGCCACCACATGATCCACAAAGGTCCAACCGCATAATAAGGTAAGCAAAGGGTAACAAACACTGCTTCAACAATCTGGCAACATAATCATGCACACAATTGCTTGAAATAGATACTACATGCTTATGTCTCAGGTCAATATACTGTTGCTTCTAATTTCTTTATCTAAATGTTTCCCTATTGAAAAAGGATTTATTATAGTCAAGTAACCGCCAAGAGTCGATTGACCAGAATGGTCACATTCAATTATGAATGTAAAACCTAAAGCCATTTGCAAGATGAAATATCAAGAACTTGCAGAGAAAAGCACGCTTGTCAATAACATAGGTACTAGAATCATGTTTTGTAGGATTTGCAGTATGGGTTCATGCTTCATGGCTCACCATTTTTTTAGGAGTATCATTAGCTAGGGGTTCTTCGGTTTCGTGAATTAGAAATTGGGTTCATGATTCGGAATAAATATCACAAAGCGAAAAGGAGGGAGAAATTTTCAAAGAAAAGGAGACCACACTAGTTAATTGGTTCGTACATGAGGGACTGGGGTGTCAACGAAAGAGGGGTTTAGATAATCCTACATCAGGAGCCACTGCCCGAGAAAAGTGGAGGAGCACAAGGTGGGAGCATCATGCCATGGAAGACATGAACTGTGAGCAGATTGTAAAGAAGAAGAAACGCTCTGTATGAGAAGATAAGCAGGAAAGAAGAAGACACAGGCTGTCAGATTGACAATCCACAATTTGGGTGTTACAGAAACTGACACTATCATTTCCACATCCATATTGGTGTATCTGGTCATGGCCATTACTCTGTCTAGGAGGGGCTGGGCACTTCAGATGAAGTGATTGTGACTTCAGAAGGTCGATCCTAGTCGACCTTGGACTATTTTCCCCATTAAAATTCATTAAGTGCCCAAGCTTCTTTCTCCATGGCAGTGGTATCCAAAGTGGGCAATGGGGAAGAAAACTCTTTTCTGGAAAGATAGGTGGATCCAGGGCCAAAGGATTGCTGACCTTGCACCGCAAGTATTTGAGGCCCTAGCCAATCATGCTTGGGTTAATGATATTCAAGGAGCTTTGACTGTTGGAGCCATCTCTGTTCTTATACGTTGGGACATCATTGGTGAAATGTCTTTGCAATCGGAGGTTGAGGACTCTCATATCTGGAGCTTCTCTTGTGGATGGCTCCTACTCAGCAAAGTCTGCTTACGCTTGTCTTCCGCAGGGAACTTTTAGTTTCAGACCTTGGGTGAGGATTTAGAAATCCTGGGCGCCCAGCAAATGCGGTTTTCCATGTGTCTTGTTGTTCGGAGATATATGCTGGATGGGGGACAAGCTTGTTAAGTGGGGCCTCCCGCATTCTTCGCGTCGTTGCAGTCAAAAGGAGGAGAACATCAATCATCTCCTGCTGTCTTGTGTCTTCGCTCAGGAACTTCAGTTCAATATTCTGAGGAGAGTTGGACTGCAACATCCCAGTCCAGCCTTGGGAAATATCCTTTAAGGATTAGTGGGAATCTATCTCTGATGGTGTGCGGGATCACATTAAGAGGGGCCTCAACTCCCTCGTCATCTTAGGTTATTGGACTTTATCATGGGCGGACCCTGGGCGCCTGCCTGGGCTCCGTCGGGAGCCGGACTGCATGCACACCTGCTCTGTTGGAACTTGGCAGCAGTGCGGCATACATAGGCATCTAGTAAGGTGCAATGATCAATGCTGAGACACCAATCCAATCAGCTTTTTGGCCCACAAATGTACAGCTCACTGTGTATTGAAAATTAGGACTAAGCTGGTAATTTAATACAATTGGCTTTTGCTCATGATTTTTGCTTAACTGTAAAACTTGGCTGGTCAATTCGGGCCCTAATAATTAGCTATTTCAGCAGCTGCCTTGTATACGTAAGCTAAGCTGGCATATGTTTTTAAGCCCATTACTATTGTATTTTTGTGGCAAATCCTCAATTAATTTCAGGTTCGTAACGAGACAATTGTTGTGATAACTTCTTTCTCTTAGTGTATGCATATTCGCAAGTATATGGTCATCTTAGTTCTTCTTAACCACTAAGTTATTTACTTCGCTTATGTTAATGGTTCATATGTTTTATCATCAGACAAAAGGCTAAGTTGTTGTTGTTGTTGCTATGGTCGCTCAGGCTCTAGAAAACTTCTGGGTTCGCCATTGGACCTTATGGAACCCTCACAACAGATGTGTGTTTGATGTGGCATCTTCTAACTTAGCTAGAGCTTTGTTAATCGCTAGCGAGGAGCTGCACTATTGGGGGATAGCTGGAGCACTAGGCATTAATCATCTCCTTGCCGTTGTGCCAAGTGAGAGTTAAGTTTAGGCTGCGATCGACTTTTCTTGTAAAGGGCATGCATGTTTCTTTGTAATCTAAGTGGTGTGGGTGTATAATATAAGCATATGCACCTTTTCTGTGTGTTCAAGAAAAAAATTGCAAATGACAGCACCACAGAATATTCCATTAGTTTTACAAACTAAATATAAGTTGATTGTGTGATATTTAAAGAAAACAAGTCAGCAAACGTGTAAAATATATGTAAGTTAGAGTGACATTCATTGCTAATAATCTATCCAGATATAAATTTGACGGGTGAACTGCTCATAAGCAGGAAGTTAAGAACTAAAATAACATAGGTCAAATTTGAGCAACCACCCAACTGAAATTTTAAGACCTCGTGTTCCCAACATAAACCAAGGGAAAACAAACCTTCCTGCAATCACAGACTCGCTGTTCTGTTAAAGTCAGCAGAAAAGTGGTTATATAAAAATTTGCAGTAAATCAATCACCAATTCCATGTTTCGACTCCATTACACATATACCGATCAGTAAATTAAATCAACTATGCATAAAATGCAAACTAAATCATCCACACGACCACACACAGTTTAACAGGAACATATATCTTATCGTGGATTCCACCCAATCACACCGAAGTCACATGATTCTCCAGGGTTTAATTTTCCATCCAACAATCAACCAGAACCTCAAAACATTTGGGGGAAGGATCGCAGACCTGCTTGTAATGAACCTCGATGGTATAGGAGAGCAGCATGGGCGTGATGTCCCCGGCGTCAGGGCGCGATACAGCGACGATGGACGCCCTGGGCAGCTCGTCGAACACCCGCGCGGCGTCGGGCACCCGGAGCGACGCCGACGCTGAGGCCGCCAGGACCTCCGGCCGCCGCTCGGGCTCCCGCTCCTGGTCCGCAGGCGCCGCTTCGCCCTCGAGGTCCGCCTGCGGCGGCAGCCGCGCGTAGCGGTGGTGGCCGTGGCGCGATCCCGCCGGCGGCGGCAGGCGCTCCAGGTTCATGGATGATTGATTACTTCGGGGAGGAAGTACAGCTGGGACGGGGATCGATCTGATTGCCCGATGGAATGGAATGAACGTGTCGGTTTGCTGGGTTTCCTCTTTTCTTTTTTTTCTTGGGACTGCCGGCCGGAGACGCCAGATGGAATGGAACGGAAGGGAATAGTCCGAATACAAAGTGGAAGTTTTTATAGCTTCGGACAGTTAGTGGAAGTTTTTATAGCTTCGGACAGTTTTGACTCTGGAGATGGTGGGCCTGTGCCACCTGGTTCGTGGGAAACTTCCATGGACGACGCACCTCCATTGTTACAATTTATATATAATCTTGTTTTCTTTTTTGAAACTCTATTTAATCTTGTTTATTTATAGGCACTCATACACATAGGGACGGCAATTGAACTTGCGGGTGAATGTGCCTTCCTTTATTTCAACGACAAATTAGTGAAAAACTAAAACCCTATTTGGATCCTTCAGTTAAAAATCGAAATAGAAAAATTTCACAATCCTAAATTCTCATCCAAACGGTCTAGATTTTGTAGGAATTTTAACTCATGTTTTTAGAATTTCAAAATCCATTAAAACTATAGTGTTCTTTTTGTCAGTTTTTTTAAAATCCCTTGGAAACCAATCTACTCTTTTAAAACTGCCGAGAGGGTTGAGCATGATGGCCCTACCATGATTGAGCATGTGTGGCTTGTCGACACTGATGTAGGGGCCTGCCACGGTGGCGGTACTTAGGGGAGTGACTATTTGTGGGAGACTACACATTGGGTGTGACGTCATAATGAATGCAAGCACACACTGCATACCTAGATATGTAGAAAACCACTTAATTCTATGCAACCACAACATGTATGTTTTTGAGGAGAACACTAGTACAGGCAACCAAACAAAAGCAGAGGTAAAGATTTGTCCAGACGATCGATCAATCAGACACATGAGCGATGGATAAACACACAAGCCTTTTAGTTAACCCAATGAGCCATCGTATAGACATTTATGAGCTATAGTCAATCAATTCCCTCGGTCTGTAAATAATGACAAGAACTTTTCATCCCCCTTATTAGTTTCACCAATCGGCATAGAAAACATGATTAGGTTTGCTCTAAGGTTGGCTAGCTCTTGTTTGGATTCTTAGAAATCCTAATATTCGTGGATAAAATGTGAATGCCAAAAGTTCTCATGTTTTCAAAAGAAAGGTGTATAATTTTTAAATTTCAATTTACAGTAGATTGAACCAAGTTTCACTATATATAAGGAAAAAAATAACTTGTACGTATATATGGCTAAAATTTTATAAAAGCAAGCACTTCTCAAACAAGTTCTAACAGTTTATCCTAAACCATGACTCGCTTACTTATATTGATAATCGTAAGAATACTAGTCCAATACCCCAGTTAACTTGAGGACAAATGTAATATAAGATCTCAAGAGAATGTGTCCCAATTTGGTCGGCGTGATTTTTAGGACAAAAGCAAGCGAATCTTCTCTCTCTATAAGGCCATGTTTGGTCCACCCAATTGGTGTTGGAAAGCACTGTATTAGAATTTCTGTAGCATTTCGTTTGTATTTGGTAAAAATTGTCCAAACTTTGACTACCTAGACTCAAAATGTTCGTCTCGCAAAGTAGAACAAAACTGTGCAATTAGTTTTTAATTTCATCTACATTCAGTACTCCATGCATGTGCCGGCATTTTGATGTGACGGCGAATCTTCTTTTTGCATAGTAGAATTTGGGAGAGAATTGGGGGAACTAAACGAGGCCTAAGAATAACTTGAAGTTCAACACAAATCTGAACAAAAGGCCTTGTTCTCTTTCCCAGAAATTCTAACTCATCTCCATCACATCACCATCACATCAATCTTTGACCGCATACATAGAGCATTAAATGTAGATAAAAAACAGTAACTAATTACACAGTTTGGTTCTAAATCACGATCCATGATTGGACAATATTTGTCAAATATAAACAAAAATGCTACAGGAGTTCGGAATTCAACTTTCTAACTCTTTCCCTCAAAGACAACAAGGCCAAAGCCAAAACTTTAGACTTTTCAAATAGGAGTTAGAGCCATCAACCTTTCTTGACGCAACGAATTTGAAGAAAAACGCAGCAGCTGCAACTGCAACGACTCCCACAACGGAAGAAAACGAGGAAGGAACCATTCTAGAAGCATCCGAATTTGACTGTTAGTCGACGCGCTGAATACATTTACTGACATTTGGTCCAAGCTTCTGAAGAAGAAACCCGGGAAAGCAAGGCCGAAGCCGAAGGATTCGCGTCGTCCGTTGCGGCAGACAGGTGCCCTGTAGCCTGTACGTCAGGTCAGGTCACGTCACGAGGTAGATGGGCACCACCGGAGCGCCGCCAGCTCCACCGCCGCGGAGGCTAGTGGACCTGAGGCTAACGTAGGGAACCGACAGTGCCGTGGCGCCGAGCTCGGCGGTGGCCAGGCGGCTGCTGGACCGCACGGCCGGCGCCCAGCACGTGCATGCGGCCGCGCCGTCGGCGTCGTCGTCCCCGCCGGCAGCATCGTAGTCGGCGAGGTACAGAGGCACGGTCGTCGACGTGGCGGCGGACCCGTACGAGGGAGTCGGAGCTGCGGCGGGTGCGGGTCTAGTGGAGGAGGAGGCCCGCTTCTTGAAGAGATGGAGCGCGGCGGAGGCGGCGGAGCTCCACCACCGGCAGCGCTGCTGCTGCTTCTGCAGGTGGTGGTGGTGCTTCTTGGAGATGGGCTTCTGGAGTTTGAACCGCGCTGAGTCCAGCGGCTTCAACTGCGCAGGCTGCTGCTGCTGGTGGCGCTGGCGCCTACCCCACAACAGCTTCACCTCAGGCTAGGACAGAGGAACAGCACGTCAACAAAATGCAGGCATGAAATCTTTATTCATTTTACAAGATGTGGAATTGCGGATGCATAGAGATGGACCTTGTAACACCCTGGTGTTAAGCTTGCATCATCATCATTACATTAAGCATAAGCATGTCATTAGCATGGTCATTTATATAAACCATCACTCACTTACTTGATTCCATTTAGATATTTGCCCTAGGTAAAAATTATGCTTGAATTCATGCTTTTATATGTTAGTGATAGTTGGTAATGATTGAATCATATTTAGTATGCAAAATGAAACATTGTTCATGTTGATCACCTTTGCAAATTTTGTTTTAATTGAAAATCCCTTTTTAGGGTTAAATTTGAAAGTGGGTCGATTTGAACTGTAACTTCAATTTCTAAGCAAAATTTGACTTTGGTGCTTTAAGATAAAATGTTCGTCTCGAAAAGTTATGAACTTTTCATTTTTGGATCATCTTCAAATTCCTTTTTGTTTGGGAGATGTGAATTTTCAAATAAAAGAACAAAATTCCTCATTTTTAAATTATTTCTTTTTCTTTCCCGGGCCCCACCCGTCAGCCCCTTCTTCTTCCTCCCTCTTCCCCTTTTCTCCGCGCCGGCCGCCACGTGCCGCCGTCGCCTGCACCTTCCACTGCCGCCCCATCGGCCACGTCGTGGCTGGCCTAGAAGGCGCCCGCGCCCTCTTCTCCTCCTCCACCTCGCCCTCATTTCTCTCCCAACTCGGTCGTCCCTCTTCTTTTCTTTCTGAGCGCAAGCCGCCATCGCCGCCCGCCGCCGCGATTCTCCCTCGTCGTTGTTCACTTTCTTTCTATACCTCGACCAAAGCTTCG
>JAKNSH010114704.1:0-14847 GCA_027790015.1 Cymbopogon flexuosus | reverse complement strand
GATTAATTAGGCTCAAAAGATTCGTTTCGTGATGTCCAACTAAACTGTGTAATTAGTTTTTGTTTTTACCTACATTTAATGCTCCATGTAAACGGCTAAAAATTGATGTGATGATGATGTGATGGAGAACGAGTGAAATTTCTAGCCATCTAAACAAGGCCTAGAATGAAAAGCAGTGTCACCGGCCGGACTCCCAATTAAGGAAAGGTCCCGAGCCCACCCTGTACGATCCAATATCCATCCCTGTCAGCTAGAGCACGCAGATGCTGACGGCTTAATTCTTCGCAGATGCCAACTCGCCGAGCATGTACTGTGTTAGTATAGGAGATTACAAATTTTCGGCCCTATCACGTCGCTTCGCCTTGCATCAAATGCAAATCTAATGCAATAGGTGGCTGCTGCTACATCAATTTTGGAAATCCGATGTAATAGGTGGGCATTATGCATCGGGAATGCATTTGATGCGATATTAATTAATTCGCGTCTATATGCAATAAGTATTGCCTATGACACCAGTTTTGTGTACTCATGAGGCAATAGGTAACATTTATTGCATCGAGCAATTTTTGTTGCGTTATTATTGATTTTTGATGTAATGTGTAGGTGTTATTGCAGTGGTTTCGAATATGGTTGAATTAGGAAGTTCCAATGCAACGAAACGATAGTGCTAATCGCTAAAGCAAGCAATATATGATTTCCATTGCCTCGGTTCAAGATTGATTTGATGCCGTATATTGTCACAATTGGGCCACGTCAAGTGCCTTATCTATTTGAGGTTTTTATTTATTATATATTTTATGCTATTATTTAATCATATATATTCAACTAGAGAGTACTAATTAGATTTGCCTGGATGTGCTTGTTTGCATTAGAGTTGTACACTCACCCTGTCCACCCACATTCACTCCCATGGGGCGGCCGCAGTAAGGGGCGGACATTTTTTCGCGATTGGGGCATTCACCCGTTAAAACAAAAATAGTTCTAAATGCAACGTGCGTGAACGTCTAGGCTCACCACACCCTGTAGTATGTCTCCATGCCTTCCACCCTCTCCGTAAGGGGGCGGACTGAATCTCCACGCTGGATGATTCTTGATCATGTAATCATATTTTTGTTTGTCACTCAAAGTAAAAGGAAAAACACAGCTACTACTATGTCAGAACTGCTTTCTTAAATAAGTGTCGCTTGCGCTTCTCGAGGAAAAATTGTAAACAATTATATATTAAAAAAATAATATTTATAATACATAATCAATATCATTAGAAATATATATGAATTTAGTTTTTTAATAAATTTATTTAACAGCATAAATTGTTGCACTTATTTTTCTATAAATCAAGTTAAATTTGACGGTTTTTTTAGATGGAGGGAGTCCAGCGGCGCTAAGTTTTGGCCTTGTTCTCTTTGCTAAAAATTCTAACTTCTCTCCATTATATCACCGTCACATCAATCTTTGGCCGTATGCATGAAGCATTAAATGTAGATAAAAAAATAACTACTTACACAGTTTGGTTCTAAATCACGAGACGAATCTTTTGAACCTAGTTAGTCCATAATTAGACAATATTTATCAAATACAAACAAAAATACTATAAACTTTCCAACATTTGCCTCCCGAGAGAACAAGGGCCTTGTTGAAGAAATGAACAGAAACTTTCATCGATCCGGCCGGGTCGGAGTTCGAGGCGCCGAAGCTGACAAACTGCAGGGCTGCTCTTGCGGTTGCGGCCAGCGGCCTCGCCACTTGCGTTGCGTGCGCGCGGCGCGCCTGGGAACGCACGCACGCACGGACATGCCATCTCCGCCGTGGCGCCGTGGCCGAGGCTCAGCTACAGTTGCTCGCCGAGGTTTTTCTTCGCAGCAGCAGTGCAGCTGCGGGCACGGTGACAGTGATGATGAGCAAGCGCACAGGAGTCAATGGGGCCCGCCGCGCAGAGCAGGCGCGTCCGGCATCGTCCTCCTCCTCTTCTTGCACACGGGACCCGAGGCCGCTGACCGCCACGCTGTGCCTCCAATTCCCGCGGTCGCACTAGCTTGCGTCCGAAGCCTCGGCGCCTTGCGCCCTCCTCCCCGGGCCCACGCCCCGGCGCTCCACTCACTGACTCGCGGGCCCCACCTGGCGGGCGGCACGGTCGGTCATTTCCTTGCGGCCACGCTGCGGGACGGCGCAGAAAGGCTCTGCCCTGGTCGGATCGCGGCAGGCCACTGTGGGTGAATCCGGGCCCACATGCGGACCACACTCCCTATGACCGGTGGGCCATGGTGGGATGGGTCCCACCGGACAGAGAGCGTGTGGGTTGAATCCGTGGGGTCCATGGAGGGGAGAGCGGGCGGAGGCGTAGCTCTCGTAGGTGGAGGAGGAGAGAGGTGTGTGTGTGAGTGTCGTGTTGATGTGGGTCAGGCTTTATTTTATTATTTTAATAATCCGCGGTTTTATTCCGCCATTTAAAAGGGCCTCCCCGGCCACGACGCCGCGGCTTTGGTTCACTTCGCATCGCCTCCCACTTCCATCCACGCCCGCCCCTCACATCCCGTTCCTTTCCTTCTTCCACTCGCCTCCTCCTCCCCTCCCCCACCCACACATCTCCACTTGCGCCTCTCACCTCGCCGACGTCCAGGTTTCGTTGGTTGGTCCGTCCACGAGCTGAGCTGAGCTGAGCTGAGCCAAGAGCTGCGGGGGAAGGCAGAAGCCTCCATGGCGGCAGCCGACGCGGAAGCGGACGAGGTCGTGGCGGCAGCGGCGGGCATCATCTGCTCGATGCGCGGGGCGGACCTGGCCGGGTGGACGCCGCCGTGGCGGAAGCCGGAGCCGGAGCAACCGGAGCAGGTGGCGGCGCGGGAGGGGACGGAGCTGATCTGGCCGGCGGTGGCGCGGGGGAAGCGCTCGCGCCGCCGCTCGCCGTCCGCGGGCTCTTCGGGGGGAAAGGCCAGGTGGGGCAGGGGCAGCCCGGCGTCGCCGCTCGACTACAGCGGCGGGTCCGGGTCCGGGTCCGCGGCGTCCACCAGCGGCGGCGAGGACGGCGGCGGCTTCTGCTCCGCCCTGGCCCACCACCGACCCGTACCGGCGACCAAGGTTCGTTTCGTTGTTGCTCCACACCACACGCTGACGGCATCCTCTCTCTCTCTCTGGCTCTGTTCGTCTTCTCTGAACTGTCGCCGCCGCCGTGCTGCTTTGGGTTCTTCTCCCTCCCCCACCAGGCCACCACCAGTACCCTCTCTCTCTCTCCTGTCACCTGTTGTCTTTCCGAGTTTTCTTTTGCCCTTTTCCCTTTTGTTTGGTTCGCGTGACGAAATTGCCCCTAGTGGTCAGCAAGAATCCTTTTCCCATCGTCACTCCAACTCCACCTTCTTCGGTTTCTTTCTCTCGTCCACGAACTCTTTCCCCTCTCAAATCCACACTTCCAAACGACCAAACGATCGCCTCGTCTCTCAATCATTTCGAATTTTCCGTTTACTTGATGTGGACGTCAAGTTCCGCCTCACGTCTCGCTTCACAGATCCGCATTCTCATTCCTCTGTTTACCTGCGAAACTTCCAAATTCTGCGTTGCTTCGATATTTCGATGCTTACAAAGGGAAAACGAAAATGTGTTCTTCGCCTTTTCTTTCTTGGTGTCTGACTGTCTGTGCTTGTTTTCTTTTCTTTAATTAATTTAATTCATTTATGCGCCGGTGGTTGACTCTTACTGAGATGAGGGGTAATTAGGGCAAGTGATGGAAGCCGGTGGGTGCGGCCGGAGCTGGGGGGCCTTCCCTTCCATGGCTTCCGTGCCGCCATCAGGTTGCCAGACCTGCCCCTGGCGAGGAGGTCCCCCACGGGCCACGGCGCGCTGCTTTTCCCGGGGGGCAGTCCGGTCATTTTCAGCCGCCCGCCCGTCCTTTTTATCCCCCGGCGCAATTGCTCGTGTGGTGGGAGCGTGGCGTGTGGAGCCTGTGGGGCCCTCCCGCCCTACTCGGGCGGAGCGGAGCAGGAGAGTGGGAGACGGAGTCAAATGCGGGGAGTTAAAACGCGGCGCGACGGGGTGGGTGGAGACTGGAGACGGCGCGCGCCACACGTGATTTGGGGGGGTGGGTCGCCCACCCGGCGCCAGCGTCATGAGCCGCCGGAGCTCGAGCTGCCCGGCGGCGCCGCCGTGTGTGTGTGTCGGCGTCGGTGGCTATGGCGGCGGCGGGCGTACGGCGCGGTAGCGGAGTTCGCTAGCGTGGCGTGTGGACACCTGGTCCCACATGTCGTATGGTCCTGCTGGCTGGAGAGTGGGCCCCTCTTCTCCTCTGCTTTGAACGAAGGGTCCCTGGAGGCTGGAGCTGGAGTGGGACTGGACCGCTCTGGACGTGGTGGGAGTTGAGCTGCTGCGGATGGTAGTTTGGTTTGGCGGATGTGGTTCTTTGCCTAACTAAAAATGGGTGTTTCATGGATGAAATCGTTTGGATTTCCCCCATCGCTGGAGGAGGATACAATAATGGATGCGTCTGTCCTCGTGCGTGTCTCATCATGTGGTTCCCCCCTATTGGTGGGTGGATGTGGATGGGGATATTCATTCATCATATTCATTCTAGCTGGGGGTTAGGAGGGAAGGGGAGGATCGGGAGCCATTCCCTAAGCATGCTTATGTCGTGTCCTGTGTTCTTTTCTGGTAGTATCATCAGTGTCGCTGCTCTCTGTGCTTGCCCTTGTGTTCTCTCTTGTTTTCTGCGATAGCTGCTGCGTTAGCGTGATTCTGTCAGAATCCGTGATCTCGTTGGACAGCTGTTGTGGGTGTGGCCTGCCTTGTTCATGCCAGCATCGAGTGTTCCAGTGTGTGTGTCTTTCGTTGGATTTGTTTTGTGCTCGTTGATTGGTTATATGGACTCATAGCGGCTTCCTTCCTCTCACTGCAGGTGGGCGCCATCGAACGGCCACAGCTTATTTCGTTTCCGACCCCGCTTCCACGCGCCACAGGCCAGCGACCACGGAAGAAATTGGTAAGTCCCTTGCTATCTCAGTCACAACGAGTGATGCACTGGAACACGTCAACTTGAATATGATTCAGCGTGACTGATGGGCTTAGTGCGATGGGGACTTGTAAACTGTTTTGAAGCTGTGTTTTGAATTAGAGTCCCGTCCCTAACGCGCTTTACTGGTCTTAAGGGAAAGGAAGTCTGACCAGACCAGGTCGGAGTGCCATCCATTCACAGGGGAAAAGGGCCTTGTTTAGTGGTGGTTGAACTAAGCCTGCACTAGTTTTAGAATAAAAGCAGCACCAGCTGCTGCTATACATGTCTGCGTTTGAAAGGGTGAGGAGCGGGGAGGAGGGTGAACACAAAGTGGAATCTTAAGGACAAAGCTACAAAAAGGCGTACTGGCCAAAAAGATCTACCTCATTATCATCAGGATGGTCCTGTGACCTAAAAGCCAAAAAAATTCAGTGCTATAGAATACCGAGCATGTCCTTGTTCCTTCTTGTCCTTGTGGCTTAATTTGGTGTGTCGTTTGGATCATGCAGAGGCTGCCGGAGATCCAGCAGCTGATGCGGTCTCTCACTGTGGAGAATGAGAACCTCCGCAAGGTTATACATCGCTCTTCTTCATCAACTACTTTGAGAGTATTTCAGTAACGGTTCGGTTGACTGAATTCTGTTCTTGTTTGGCTATGTGTGCAGGAGATTCGGGATTTTGAGAGAGCTTGCAAGGCGCTGTCAAAAGAAAATGACAAGCTTGAGGTAAGATCAACTGTATTAATCGTTTTCTCTTGTTCTTTTGTGTCCTGAATTGGTATGTGGGCCACCATATGGTATCTGTTGGTGGAATGGCTTATCAAAAGGCTGTCTTGTTTTGCCTTAAAGCATAAGTTATATATTTTATATTGCTACTATAAGACTATTTTAAGCCGCCAAAGGCGGCGGTCCACACACTCCTGCGATAATTTTTAGGTTCTTTAGTTTGTAAGCTATCCACACGCAAGAAAGATGCTAAACGGTATACAAGGTTGTGGCTAGCATTGTTTTCTCCCACTCATCTGTCACTGGCTGATGGGTAGGAACTTAGGATAGATGATGGGCCTTATTAAATGTGGCTGACTCATTTTTTTAGAAAACATATTAAGTAAATATTTGGATCTCAGCTGAATATGAAAGGGATTGTTTGTAACTCTGCCTATAACTAGTTAGTGTGCTGCATGGCCTGCATCCTACTAGCTTACAAACACTCGTGAGATGTGTGTGGGCCTTGAACCTGCATTTTATATTAAAATTCCAAGTGTGTAGAGTACTATCTAATGTTCTGTGCAAAACTACTCTAGATACCGTTGTATATTATGAAAATCTTGAATATTCTTAATATAATGGTACACAACTCTCTTGCATGTTTAAGATAAAAAAAAATCATGACTATGGATAACTATCAGTGGGCAACAATAGCAGTATGCTTATCATGATTTGTGTTTTCAGTTCATGAAAATTTTCACCTTAAAAAACTCAATATATGTAGTGGTTAGACGAATTGACACACACAACATATGAAGTCGTTAAGTGAAGGATTAAGACCATCGTGGGAATAGCATGTATTCCTTTAATGTGTATTGTGACTAAACATCTGAGACCAATAATTGGGCTGATTGATATGTGGGGTCTCACTCTCATCTGGAGTCAGAGTAACACACCTATGTGTATCCTAATTGAGGAGTGATTGTAACTTAGACATGGCCCAAGTCTTGTTATTTTCAATTTAACCTGGAACATTACTGGAAAAGTGGAAACCATCTCCAAGACAGCTGGAATTCTCTTACATCAGCTGAACATCATGGTTGCCTGAAGACAGTTATTTTCTTTATTGCTGGAAAGTTTGAAACATTAGGAAAAATGCATGATTCAGTTAGCATTAAACAAACACTTAAGACAATGTTTTAAAATGGACGATTCAGTTGAGTATAAAGTCCTAGGGTTCTGGTTTGCCAGCTTCCTAGATGCTTATAAGGCATTTGCGTGTTTAAGTGTCTTTCAAAGAACATTCCTGAGTTTTGTCTTGAGAACCCTTGATTTTAAGAATGGTAAACTTGGGCCTTCATCTTCTTGAATCATGTCTATAGATGCAACAATCTATCAATTTGGAATGAATGTTTATAAACTTTGGTTACTATAGATAAATATCCTGCTCACCTAATCCTATCTGATTCAGTTGAAAAGTGGTTGCAACCAACTGGGCTGCTTTTTTTTCTCCCCCTTTGAGATAGTGCTGGGGCCACCTATTATACTAACCAACATTCTGTATTTGTCTAAGGCGAATGCCCAATAATTCCTATTCTTGGGAGTCCATTCCTATTCTTGGGAGTCCATAGACGATCTATTTTACTCAATTCTTAGTTTTGTGCTGGGTGGATCATTCATCATACCCATTCCAAATACATGAGCCATTGCAGCTTCATCAGGTTTCTAATAGCCTAGTAGGTTGGCCACATCTTGCTTCACCTATTTCCTGTTCAACATATACTATCTAAAGATAAAATCGATCCAAAAAATAAATTGAAAATGCTTCTGAAAAGGTTATATGCTTTTCATGAGTTGTCAACCAAAATTCAATCTTTTGCTGTGATACCCTTGCTTTTAAATGTTTATTAGTTTGTATTTACATAAATCAAATTGGGAACAATAGGGACATCTAATCTAATATAATGTTGTTTTCATTGTGCAGACAAGGTTAGGACAATCGAACTCTCAGAATGAAATCACTTCAAAGGAGCAGAAAGGAAAGGAACAGCTTGATCAGCAGTCAGTTACGCAGTTCGCACGAGACAGCTTCGTGCTACCAGATCTGAACCTTCCCCTAGAGGACTCTGCAGATGTTTCACCAGTTCATTGATCACTCCGGATCGCTGCAATTTCGTTAATCAAATAACAAGTGTACATAGAGGAAGCAGGGTAGCAGTCTTAGGTGGCGGCACCACAGCGTCATCCTTTTCAGAATGACAAGTATTTGATAATTTGTTATTACTAGATCACAGAGTTTTACTACCACTATAGTCGCAAGTGATAAGCCACATCTGTAGGTAAAGGGAAGTCTAATTTTAACTCACCTGACATTGTTCTGCCTAGTGCGTTTGCATATGGTAGAGCTGAAGACGATTTCAGCTCAAACTGATCTCCACGTAGTGGATTTAGACGAATTTATTCATGTTATTTCGTTCAATTAGGTGAAATGTTACTTGTGAAGATCCATTTATGAGAAAACTGTTACTTATTTCTGTATGGTTTTGTGGATCTTTTTTAACTTAATTTGCAACTATATCGAGCCTTTCTTTGGTTGGTCTACCAAATTTGGTAGAACCAATAGTTTGCTCATGGCTACTGCCAGTGGCTCTGCAGGCTTAATATAGTTGATAAAGCAAAAACATGTTTGCCCTGATTGGATTCCATTGTCAAAGATGAGTTTGCACCTTTTTGTTTTGTTTTGTTTGGTTTGGTTTGGTTTGGTTTGGTTTTGTTTTGTTTTGTGGAACAAGGTTTACACAATTCTGACGCTGGCAGCGATGAAGAAGGAAAATAGTAATTTTCATCAACGCCGATATATGAGTATATGATTTGGCAGGCGTTCCAAGTGCACTCGACCTTCTGATTTTAGGTTTGTAGATGAGTTACACAAGATGCTAGTGGTAACTGGTAGACTTACAGTGCGCTCTTCATGTAAAATTGTGAAGCAAAGATGTTCGAATGGGCGCTCTCGAGGCAGTGGACCCTTTGTACAACTTTAGCTACAGATACAGCAGGCTTAGGTCGCTGTCATACTGGTTTCTTTCGTTTTCCAACTTTGTTAACATCTAATCTAGCCTTTTTAGGATTGATTGCAATTTGCCCTAGTCAGTGCCATTTTCTCCGGCACTCACCTAAATTGGAAACGTGCACAAGTGATAACATTAATTACTTATAGCAATATCAATGTGACATAAAGTTTGGTTTGTCATCACTCAAATGGTGGTAGCGTAGTGGTGTTGTTTTGGAATATAGTGCATTCTAAAAATTTTAGGATGACTCACTCAAATGATGCATGTACCCATAGATTATTCTATTTAAGGCTTAAATAATGGTTTCCTTTTTAATAAACTTTGCAAAATCAAGCCATAATTATTATCAGTACTAATTTTAGAAGTCATAGTGCACTGTATAACAGGACGGAGAGAGGAAATGTGAATTATGCTTATGGTGATCTTCTTTAAGGTAACCCTTTTGTGAATTACGTGCCTATTACCCTTAGATTTTTATAAAGCTTTAACAACTACAGGCATCAATAACTTCTAAATTATTCGGTTTGAAAAGCATGCATATTTGTATTAGAAAACGGTACCATTGGAAAATACTTGCACAATTTTTTAACTGTTCATTGATTTTTTTAAAGAAAACATTTTTAACCGGAGTGATTACCGGTTACACAAAAGTCAAACGTACCTAACTCAAATTAATTATTAATACAGCATCTCCCTTTCTTTTTTGCGACGGAAGTGTAGCAATTAGCACACCCACTTTGACAAGTGTCGCCGGTCCCCACGCAGCCGGATATGGTCCACACTCACACCCAGCTGCCGCCCTGCACAGCACAGCTGACGCTCCTGAGCCTGGGCCCCACCTCCCCTGCGCGGCGACGAAAGAAAACCAACCCGTCCAGCAATCCGTGGAGCCTTCCAACCAATCCATCCATCCGCTTGTCCCTCCCTCCCACCATCACCACCAACCAAAACCCCCCAACCAACAGCCGAGGCCGTCGCCGCCGGCGACTCCGTCCACTCCGCCCCTTCCCTCCCAGCGGGGATGTCGTTCCACTACCCGGACCACGGGCTGTCCATGGACGCCGCGGCGGCGGCGGCAGCGGCCGCTGCCGCGGCGGCGTCGCCGAACCCTAGCGGCGGCTTCTCGTCCCCCGGCGTCGGCGGCGGGGAGAGGGAGAAGGCGGCCATCGCGGCGCACCCGCTGTACGAGCGCCTCCTGGAGGCGCACGTCGCGTGCCTCCGCGTCGCCACCCCCGTCGACCAGCTCCCTCGCATCGACGCGCAGATCGCCGCGCGGCCCCCGCCCCTCGCTGCCGCTGCTGGCGCCGCCGCCGCCGGTGGGCCGTCTGGCGGCGAGGAGCTCGACCTCTTCATGGTACGGCCCCCTTCCTCCCTCTCCCGCCTGCTTTGCAGTTGAACTGCTATAGGCTTGCGGATTTATGGCGTGGGGAATTTGGAATTTGGGATTGAAGGAAGTATTGGTTGACTGGGTTACCTGAACCCGGAATCTGTCGTATTACGGCTATGCTTTGGCTATAAGTTTCCCGTTTTCCCCATTTTTTCTACACGGGGTTTAGAGAACTGAGAGAAGAATCCCAAGCTAATTGTCAAGCTGTCATAGTACTTTTTTGTACATGGATTTGGAGAATTGGGAGAAGGAATCCCAAGCTATTGTCAAGCTGTCATAGTACTTGAGAAGTAGGATGGGGATAGGTCATGGTCTCATGGGTGGAGCCTTTTTGTGGTTATGCTTATTGACTGCAATAGTTGACTGACTTGGATTATGGTAGTTGACCTCATGGCTTAGTCAGTTTTGGAGAATCGCATCAGATCAACGTAACCCTTCTATTTGGTAATAGAGGGAAATTGCCCTTTTTCACTTGGCTGCTTGAAATTGCCTTTTTCACCTTTCATGTCGAGGATGTGGATGAGGGTGGCAGGTCATATGCTCGAAGGGGCGTTTGCTCTTGTAATATTTGTGCTGGTTTAATTTCGTCTAATTTGAGTTTTGTTCTATTGTCGTGCCATTTATACTAATTCACGGATGCTTCTACCTTGCTATGTCTGTATAACAATGACTGTTGCTTCACTAGAAGTACAACTTGTCTTTGTCCATGGTTCTGGACATAGTTAACATCTTGCATCATATGTTTTTTTCGGGATTTCTGTTCTCAGATTCTAATACGTTTCATTTTTTTTATTACAGACGCACTATGTATTGCTCCTTTGCTCATTCAAGGAACAACTCCAGCAGCATGTACGTGTTCATGCAATGGAAGCAGTGATGGGTTGCTGGGAGCTTGAACAATCTTTACAAAGCCTAACAGGTGGATTGTTTTTCTTCTTTATAATCTTGCGTTAATTCAGAAATATGTCTGAAGCTTTCGGATATGCACCACTTGCTTTTATCATTTCAATAATTGCGGCCATGCTGTCAGATGTAAAGATGACAAAGTGCTTCCAGTATTTATTGCAATTATGTCGCAATTGAACGAATGGAAACATCAGCATTAGCTAAAAAGGAAACAGTGGAAGGAAAACATTTTTTTGCAAAAGTATTAATATATGACAGCTCTTTAATTTCATACCTTCCAATCAAATATAAATAAACTGCATGCCTTTTCAACCATTTCTTAGCTAACACTCAGAATATCTGTAGTATAAAGGCGAGCATAAAAGCTGCCATAAATTATCGACTATCATATAGCATTTGGTATTGTTCATTTTATTCGGTTTGGGACCCTCTGGTTGCCCATGTGATAAGCATTCATAGAAATGACTAAATGAGGATTGCTCTGTAGTCCCATGATATGAACAGGAGAGGTGGTTGCACAATAAAACTAATTTCCTATCCTGCATTTCTACCATGAGTTTTACACTGAGATTTATAAAACTTGACCTGCTGTTTGGTTGGATTAGATGTGCAGCACAGAAGGGCTTTATGCAATGTCAGCTAAAATGGTTGTACGTTTCTATTCTTGCACCATGGACACCTGAACTGTATTTGCGAGAGCAGCTAATAGAACAGCACTGTGGAAATCGTCATTGTCAGGCAAAACTGACTGATGCTAAGGGTTGGTTGTGCAGGGGCATCTCCTGGTGAAGGCACTGGAGCGACCATGTCCGATGATGAAGATAACCAGGTGGATAGCGAGGCCAACATGTTTGATGGAAATGATGGGTCAGATGGTATGGGCTTCGGCCCCCTAATACTGACAGAGGGTGAACGATCCTTGGTTGAGCGTGTACGCCAGGAGCTGAAGAATGAGCTTAAGCAGGTTACTTTCTTTGAAATGCTTCATGCACCATCGTTTATGGTGCATTGTTGACTAACAAAATATTTGCTATCTCCAGGGTTACAAAGAAAAGCTTGTCGATATCAGGGAAGAGATTATGCGCAAGCGCAGAGCTGGTAAACTTCCTGGAGATACCGCATCTGTACTGAAAGCTTGGTGGCAAGCTCATTCCAAGTGGCCATACCCAACTGTATGTTACACCATGTCAATATGTTTCCCTCGTTAACTTTTGCTACCAGCTTCTGTTCATTGACGATCAGCTCTCTGGTTGCTCATCCAGGAGGACGACAAGGCCCGACTGGTGCAGGAAACGGGATTGCAGCTAAAGCAGATCAACAACTGGTTCATTAACCAACGCAAACGGAACTGGCACAGCAACCCGACATCCTCTGGTGAAAAGACTAAGAAGAAAAGGTATCACAAGGAAAATTGCTTTGCTGTTCCCTAAATCCTCAGGCGGCTAAGCCGCTTGCCACATATATTTTACTTGTCTTGCGGTGTTTTCAACATGTAATATTTGAAACGTTACAGGTAATGATGTCCCAAACCCAAAGCAATCTTGACGAAGCTAGATGTCCACTATACTTTATGGCGAAGTACATTCTCCCTCACTGTAGGCAAGAGGGAAGATATGCATTTTGGGTGACCTAGTAGTGGTCACCTAATGTCCAAGTTTGACCACGTGGTGGGGACTGGAGCTGGTAGTGACCAATGCAGTATAGCATTGGCTAATGTGATGTGGGAATCACGTGTTGTATAACTGGCGAATGGGAGGGGGTTAATTTATGTTGTATTGTAATTGTGTATTTTCTTTACCTTGTAATGATATTTTAGGGAGAATCCCAAGATTCAGATTGGGCGTTCATGTCAGTGGTAAAAGTGGTGGGCTGTGGGCAATCATCGTGTTCAGTGTTCACCTCCTGAAGGGTGTGTAATGGCTCGTATGTTGGATGTCATATTGTCATGCATGTTTTAGCTGATTGTCGATTATGTTACTTCTGCCTGCTGATTTGAGTACTTGGATTCTTACGGATACCTACTGCGCCCATGGGGTACATATTTTTTTCATTCAAGTTCAGATATGGGAGCGTATTTTGTTGTTCTGATACGCCCTGAGAAATGAGATGCTGAAGGCCCGAAGGCGACCAGCGAAGCAGCAGCTTACTACAGGGACCGGGTCAAGCGGCAACCAAGCAGGCGAAGTCCAGAGCACGCGGGACGCGGACCTCTGACTGGCCGAGATGAAAGATCACCAAGCAAGCCAAACCATGGGTCGTAGTAGCACACGATCCTATCCTTTGCCCTCGTCGTTTTCGCTGAAAAAAACGCGGCCGGAGCGCTGATTTCTTGTCCCCGTTCCCCGCCGTCTCCGTCGCGTCGTCGATAGCAACGCCAGCTTGCTGTCCCAACGCCCCCAATCAATGTCCAAAGCTAGAAAATCAATCACTCGCCGAAATTGTACGTTTTGTGGGGCCAGGGAAGGATCAACCCAGCACACACGCATCTCACAAGAAAAATCACAGCCTAAGCCAAAATTTCTCTGCACCAGCTACAAAATTTATAGAATAATACACATGTCTACAGCGTCTAATTAAGCTTCAGACAGAAGGCTTCGGTAATTGTTGATTACTGGCCCTTCTTGTCGCGGACACGTTCACGGAAAAAATACAGCGTCGAATTACTTTCACTAGTTTCACTTACAAGTTGAAGGATCTGCACTGAAAACAGAATTAAAACGATTTTCAATTTGGAGCTCAGAGAGTAAACAAATTAATTAACTGAAATAAGGGCATTTTTTGGTTAAACCTTTTGCAGCGTATATTAACTTGAAATAGTGAACCCTCCAAATCAGATAGTATAACAATCAATAATAACAATCAAGCACGTAAACTAAAGTTTTTACATAGATCAGATCACTAACACAACTTATACTGATTCTTCAGCGATTTGATCTGACGCATATGCTACTAGTCTGAAGAATTCTGCAAGAGCATCCGGACTGCTACTAGTCTGAAGAATTCTGCAAGCAAACAACTCCTAATCGCAGCAAACAAACACCAACACGTATCCATGGCCTCCTCATCGGACCTTCCGTCCGTCCCAGCTAGCAGGCAGCCAGCTCGCTCGCTCGATGACGATCGATCCCATGGCGCCACCGCTACACGACGGCTACGCGACCTCGACGACGGCCGCGGCCGGCGTCGACAGCCGGGACGAGAAGCTGTGGTAGAGCAGGCCGCCGTCGCCGCGGCGGGCGTGGACTCCCCGTTGCTCCTCCTCCACCTCTTCCTCCTCCTCGTCGACGTCGCCCTCGCCCTCGTCGAAGTTGAGCGCGTAGCTGAGCGGGTCGTACCGGAACTCCCCGACGCCCGCGCGGCGTCGCCACCGCATCCGCTCGCCCAGGCCGCCGGTGGCGCCGGCGCCCTGGCCGAAGCAGCAGCACACGGTGGCCCTCAGCCTGTGCCGCAGCGCGCTCAGCGACGACGGTGATGGAGACTCCATCTTCCCCGCCGCTCACTAGCTGATGCCGCCTGAAGGCTGAAGCAACACGTACAGGGCCTCGGGTCGGGCACTCAGGTAGCTGCGCTTCTTGCTTTTTTAAATTAGCCGGTCGGCCGGCGTTTGGTTAAGGTGGGCGCGACGCAGGTTACACCCGGGCGAGGTGGTGATTAAGTAGTAAAGTAAGTAGGGCTTAATTAGGGGAGTAGGAGGCGTTTTTTTTTTTTTTTTTTTGACAAGAGAGGAGGGGGCGGTGGAAGGGATGACGGGGAAGGGGAAGGAGGGAAGGGGGGGGGGGGGGGGCGGGGGTTGGAGGGAGGGGT
>JAKNSH010114701.1:0-15224 GCA_027790015.1 Cymbopogon flexuosus | reverse complement strand
ATCGAAAAGATCTTTGAATCTAGTTTTTTAACAAAATTATTTTAAAATTTGAATATTGCATGTATTTTCTATTAAACTCGCGGCACGCATCCCGAACGATCTTTCACGGACGGAGGGAGTACATCTGTGTCTGGCACTCTGGCGTGCTCGGCTCGCCGTGCCGCTTCCCCGGTGCAGCGCACACGAGGCCAAGATGGTGCGCGCTGGTGACTGGCCCTCGTGCCGCCGCTCGCCCCGAGCCTCCGACCGACGAGCCAGAGGACAACGCGAGGTTTCTTTTTTTTTTTTTGAACTTACAACGCGAGAGTTCAGTTCTACGAAGAAAGAAACGGGCATAGACCCGAACTGATTCGAATCGAACGGACGACATAGCAGCTGTTGAACGTTTAACGGGTTGACGAGCGACGTGGCTCGTTCAACCGATCCCACTTTTGGTAGCGGGATTACTGTCAAAAAAGAAGAGACAGAGAGATGGGACTAGCAACTTCAGCAACTTCTCATTACGTAGGACGATGTTAAAAAAAAAAAATCTTAGGACGGGATGTGGAGGTAGTACAACGATCGTAAGACAGTAGGAGTACCACAAAATGAAGAAATTCTAGATAGAGAGCAAACTCACGAGTACCACATTACCAAAGCTAAGATTGTTGCCCTAAGATATTACATCATACCACATTACCAAAGCTAAGATTGTTGCGCTAAGATACATCATACCACATACCAAACTCACGAGATTTACATTCACAAATTAAGAAGTTCAGATAAAGAGCAGACTCACGAGAACACAATGGGACTCTCAAAGCTAAGACTCAACACCACCAGGCAGACCAAAGAGACGCAGGGTTTCTGACCACACTGTCCACGTTCCAGCATCATACCACATCACTACCACCATATTACTAATAACAAAAACTCATTATTCTACTAACCCAATTTTATTTCACGCAGACGACCGAAGCGAACTGCGTTTCTTTCAGTGACACAGGCACGCGCACGACAAACAAGACGAGCGGACCGATGTCTAGCCGGAGATCTGAATGGACTTCACCTCAGGCTTCTTGACCTCCTCCTTGGGCACAGTGACCGTAAGCACGCCGTTCTCCATGGCGGCCCTGATCTGCTCCGTCTTGGCGTTCTCGGGCAGCCGGAACCTGCGCAGGAACCTGCCGCTGCTCCGCTCCACGCGGTGCCAGGTGTCCGTCTTCTCCTCCTGCTCCTTGTTGCGCTCGCCGCTGATCTGAAGGATGTTGCCGTCCTCCACCTCCACCTTGACCTCCTCCTTCTTCAGCCCCGGCACGTCCGCCTTGAACACGTGCGCCTCTGGGGTCTCCTTCCAGTCGATCCGCGCGCCGGCGAAGGCCGCGGTCTCCGAGCTGGTGCGCGGGAACGAGGGGAAGAGACTGCCGCTGCTGCTGCCGGAGCCGAAGGGGAAGCCCTCGAAGGGGTCCCAAAGGTCGAGGGAGAAGGGATCGAACACGTTGCTGCGGCGGATCAGCGACATCGTCGGTTCGATTTTGGCTCGACTTTGGAGATTTGGGCTGAGAGGTTCGAACGATTTAGCTGAGCTTCTGATCGCTTCTTGTGATGATGTCTCGATGCCTAATCGCCGGAGCGTGGCGAGCTTTTATAGAGGAAAAGCGATAGCGAAGAAGTGGAGGGGAAAGTAGTTTCGGGAGAGTTCTCACGTGTTCGAGCACGGACCCGACGCCGCTCGATTCGAGAGTGGAGAATGCTACTAGAAGCTATCTCTTTTTTTTTTTTTTTTTGAGCAACAGCTAGAGCTATCTTCTTTTTTTTTTTTTTTTTGAGAAAAAGGGTTGGATTTTATTGATATAGACGTAGAAGTTTTACAACCAGCCCCTTGACTGGACACTCTTGAATAAAAGAAAAAATACACATAATTCCTTGACAGAAGCATCCAGTGCTCGTCGCCGCCGTCGACCGTCGTTGCCACAGCCTGGAACTTCTCCACCTCCCGCAATGGAGAAAGTAATCCAGAACGAAGCTTACGGCCGATACCCAAGTCGACGAAGAGTCTTCAATTTTGACGGCCATCAGTAGCACACCAAAGGCATGCCGTTTAACCGTTGAACGCACCTGCCGAATCTCATGTTCACCGGGATCAGACGCCGGTCGCTCCGCCGGCCAACCCCAGTCGACATGCAGCGAACCCTCAAGGGGGATGGAAGAACACCAGCTTGTAACAAGCAGGTGGATCACAAACCTCTCAAGGCCACCATAATCAACAGATCCAGCACCTTGGAGGGAGCAAAACATCCTCCGGTCTCCAGGAGAAATGTCGTTGGCATCAAGGCCGACGGGGCTGCTCAAGGCGTGGACGCAGCCGGAGAAAAGAAACTCACAGAAGAATCGAGCAACGACGCATAAGAAACCAAGGATAGCCTCGTCGATGCTAGATCCTCCGATTGAAACACTGAAGCCACGCATCTCACACCCAACAACCACCGTAAGACTCCAATCGCCCCCAACATCGAACCCACCAGAGAAACCATGAGAGATACAAAAGATTCCCGGCAAAACTCTCACCGAGAAGACACCCAACCTTGGCCCTAAAACATACCTGAACGAAAACGCAGCAGCATCAACAACGCCAGAGAAAGAGGCCGACGACACTGATGCGAAGACCACACACCCTAACCTACCTAGATCTATGCTAAAAGGAAAGGATATATACAACGGCCATCGATTCCGTGGCTCCTCGCCCCCTCCGGCATCGGAACAGCCGCCAGAGGCGACGAAGAACCAACGGAATCGACGCCGGAAATCCAATCGCCTTTGAGTCGCCCTGTTTCCTGTAGCAAGGGGACGAAAGGTCGAGAGAATCGATATCGGACGGCCCAGCTAGAGCTATCTAGTGCCAGTGGGTAGTGGCGGTCTCTCTTCTAGATCGAAGAAAGCAACTGGGCTTCTTCTAGTAATTTTGTTCATGGGCCAAGGCCCGGCCTTGTGCAAAAAACCAATTCAGCCCAACATCAAACAGGGCCCACGCGAGCACACTCGTCGTCAGACCTTCTGTCTCTCGCCGCACGCACGCACTCGAGACGGCGGAGTCGTCGTGGAGTTAGCACGGCGTGGTGAAGTCGTGAGGAGGAGAAGAATTCGACCGCCGTGGCAGCCATGTCGGTGCAGGAGTACCTGGAGAAGCACCTGCTCTCGCGCAAGATCGAGGAGGCCGTGAACGCGGCGGTCCGCGCCAAGGCCCCCGACCCGGTGCTCTTCATCGCGGGCCACATGCGGCGGGCGGCGCCCGCCGTGATCACGAGGGTGCGGGCGCGCCAGATCCTTGACGGGCACGGCGCGCCGGCCGTTGAGGTCGAGCTGCACACCAACAAGGCCGTGCACCGAGCATCCGCGGCCGGCGCGGGCGCGCTCGAGGGCGCCGCCCTTGACGCGGCCGGGGACGCCGAGAGGCGGAAGATCCTCGCCAGGGCGGTCGCTGACGCGGTGCGGGTCATCAACGACAAGGTGTCGGAGGCGCTCGTTGGGATGGATCCGCAGCAGCAGGCGCAGATCGACCAGGCCATCATGGACTTGGACAAGGCGCGCCACAAGGTGGAACACTCGGAGATCCTTCCCCTTTTCCTCTCCTCTGAGGTTTTTTGTTCCTGAATTCTGCATTGTCAAACCCATGCTATACACAAACAGCTGATGTCTCCATATGCTCAAGCAATTCTTTACATTGGTATAGTCAATTTAGGGGCAGTATGATATTGTGCAAAATGCAGGCTGAGCTTGGAGCAAATGCTATGCTGGCAGTGTCAATTGCAGCTTGCAAAGCTGGTGCTGCTGAGAAAGAGGTGCAGTTCTTCTGCTAAATCATCTAAGTTGATAAATGTGTCATGCCACCGCACGGAATTCTTACCGTCAAATCATTGGATGCTTGTTGCTGTGCAGGTTCCACTCTACAAGCATATATCAGATCTTGTTGGCAAAAGCGCTACAACTCTTCCCGTCCCTGCGATTACAGTCATTAATGGTGGAAAGCATGCTGGAAATGGTCTTCCCATTCAAGTATTCCTCCAAACCTTTAAAGTCTGAGTAGTTGAAGGCACTATTCCCTTATTTTGTCCACTTGAGTCATCCTTTGCCTAAACAGAAACATATTGAGATAGATAGTTGTTCATGTCCTGGAGTAATATAGACCTTTCTTATTTGTAGGAAATTATGATCCTTCCTGTTGGTGCTAAGAACTTTGAAGAAGCAATGCAGATGGGTTCTGAGACCTATCATCATCTCAAGGTAGCCTTCATGTCTAACAATCTGTGCTGCATACATCTATATGTTAACAACATAAGTGTTCTTCTCCACTTTACTTGCTTCAGTATGCTCATCAAACATCATAAGATTGCGCTCAATAAAAACTAATGTTGTGCTCAGCCTTCTGAATTTAGCAACTGTTAATTCATTTGGATTGGTTGTAATTGAGGCAAAGTACTGAAACTATGAACCTCTTAGCTCTTTACAATTTTTCCTTCAGGCTGCCATAAAGGTTTGCTCACTTTTGTAGACATTTGCTTACTGATTACTTTTACAGGACATTATCTTGGAAAAATGTGGCTCAGACAGCTGCAACATTGGAGACCATGGTGGGTTTGCTCCAAATATTTCCAGGCAAGTAAGAAACTAATTCACTATTTTCTGATATCATGCATTTCTTGTTTTTTCCTATTGGGGACCTACATATGGATTTCAATATGCCGTATCTATGTTGCTTTATTGATGTTCAGCATATCTGAAGGCCTAGATCTTGTCATTGCGGCAATAGAGAGGGCTGGATATAATGGAAGAATAAAATTGGCAATTGATGTTGCTGCTACTGATTTTTGTGTAGGTAAGTAAAAAAAACGGTGCATTTCCTATGGCATAGACTATGTAAATGTTCAAAAGTATCTCTCGGGATAAATATATCAAATAGACTATGAAATTTGGTGATAGGATGTAATCATTCTGCTGTTCTGGATGTGTCTCATGGAAGAGTTCCTTGCTTACTGTACAACATTGAAAAACTTATGTTTCATGCAGTGTGTTCACTTTTCAGGCCCCTATCCATATTATTTATGTCTCGTTTTTTCCATGCTGTCATCTGTTTGTTTAATATTGTTGCTACCAAACACCAGAACCAGCCAGTGCCATTGAAAGCATTCTAATTCTATAAAAACCACCTAGCAGGAATCTTTTAATAATGTTGCTACATACTCTACTTGTATCCATATGACCAAATACTGTACACTCTTGAACCTTAAAAATAGTGAGCGTGAACAATAGTTGATTCTATAGTGAATGCATTGGGTTCTTTTTATATTTGCTATGTGAATGAGTTAGCTCATGGATATGTTCACCCAACTCTTTGCAGGAAAGAAATATGATCTGGAGTTCAAGTCAACAAAGAAATCAGGGCAGAACTTCAAAACTGCTGATGATATGATTGAGATCTATAGCCAGCTTTGTTCAGGTATCCCTGAATTGTGGGTTGGCTTCATCTTTCTTTTTCTTGTACATATTTTAGTTTCATGAAGCTTATAAACACTGATTTCTTCCCTCCACTTTTTACACTAGAGTACCCACTTGTCTCCATTGAGCAGCCCTTTGATAAAGATGACTGGGAGCACTCAAAAAAGTTGACCACTCTAGAGCTATGCCAGGTGATTTTTTCTTCTTAAACTTTCAGTTATTATTAGTTCATGAGTAGCTCATGATATGAAATGTGTATAGGTTGCAGGGGATGACTTGTTGATGTCTGACCCCGAACGCATTAAGCGGGCAGTTAATGAGTATACTTGCAACGCTCTTGTTCTCAAGGCAAGTATCGAGTAATTCATATAAATTCCTTCTTATTGGGGCTAGTTTATGTTATATATCCATGTTATGGAGTAGTTCGAGAGTGACAACAATACCACATGACATGTAACTCTGGAATTAGGCATGCTTTATTATTTGACAATATTTGGATGCTCATAATTATTCTCTACACTACTCTTCCTTCTCAATGTTCATCATAAATGAAGCTTTGTGTAGTCTGAGTATTCAATCTGAAACAGTAATACAATTTATCATCCATACATTACTTGAATTTACTGAAACTGAGAAACTTGCAATTAAACTCACAACTCACAACCTCTAGGCACATTGTGGTCACAACTCACAACCTCCTGCTTGCACATGTATTTTAGTTACGACCTTTGCTCCCTTAAAGTTCATATATGGTTCTGTGGATGCCTTATTTCGAACACGATTATTTCATAGGTTTTGGCAGGAAACATACCACTGGCTGCAAAGTTTCTACATTCCTTAGGAGCCTTTAGCATGCCTGTTGTGTTTCTTGTCATGTTTAGTTTGTCAATAACATTTTTATATATGCAGGCAAATCAAGTGGGCACTGTCACTGAGGCCATAGAGGTTGTGAAGCAGGCAAAGGATGCTCATTGGGGTGTGATGGTGTCACATAGGTCTGGAGATACTGAGGATTCTTTCATTGCTGACCTGGCTGTTGGGGCTGCAGCCGGACAGATCAAAGCTGGTGCCCCCTGCCGTGGAGAGTGTCTTACTAAATACAATCAGGTTTTGCTTTCTGGTGAATCATTTATGTTTGTGAGTACACAGCATACACACCACCATGAGTACAGCTGACTTGTGGTATCCTTGCAACGTTGACTTTGCAGCTGCTTAGAATAGAGGAAGAACTTGGAAGTGAAGGCGTCTATGCAGGGGAGAATTGGAGAACTGTAAGCACGAGCTGATCTGTGGTATCATTTGAGTTGCAAAGAGAATTGGAAATCTTGACCCGCCTTCGGTTGTAGGCTTGTAGCCACTTAATTTGGTTGTCTTGTCCAATTGCTTGTGCTCATCTGCAGCAAGGATATGGAAGTAGGGTGGTGAAATGCACCATTTTGTACTAGATGCTGGCATTGTTGTCGAACATATATATAGTGGATGCAGTGGTCGGGTTTACATTTTTTGTGTTGGTCAACTTGGATTTGTTTAATTTGTGTATAGCATGGGTTATAAACACGGTACAGAACTTGAGAAAACTTGAGAAGATGGTTTAAGAAATATAAGTGTGTTACATTCTTTTTTTTCTCAAACACGCAGGAGAGCTGCGTTTCAATATATTAAGAAGAAGAAAAGGGTTCAAGAAACCCAAGGTAAGCCAGGTTTTTTTGGAAGAACCTAGCAGGAAAAAAAAAGCGAGTTACATTCTAGTTTAACTGGGGCCTGGTTCTCTTCCTTTCCAAATTCCAAATTTTTCCATACTCTTTCCATCACATCAATCTTTGGCCGCATGCATGGAGCATTAAATGTAGATAAAAAAAATAACTATTTATATAGTTTGTCTCTAATTTACGAGACAAATCTTTTAAGCCTAATTAGTCTATAATTAGACAATAATTATCAAATACAAACGAAATGCTACAGACTTTCCACGAAGAGAACAAGACCTGGTCCTTCTTCGTATCTCATAGTCATATAGTTGATGCTCAAGGTGATTGAACTGTCGGGTAGTGCTCACGTCTGCACATACTAAAAGGTTCTTTCTATACTCGGTCGAAAAGCCACCCTGTTTTGGGAGGTTTCTGCCTCCCAGAAAGGGAAAGTGAAGCAGCTCTCCCAGGCAGGACTACCGGTTATACTTGCACCGTGCACCTGTTTGACAGCGGTAGAGGACTAGAGGCAAAACCAGACGGTGACTTGTAGGCAATTACAGTAACTTTTATAATGGCACACGGGGAAAAGACTACCAAACCAGACTGCATAGTACCCAAGACAACAAAACAACGTTCTTGTAGATAATATATCGATCAGTAAGGGCAAGATACCCGATTTCATTACTTGGAGCACAACAATTTCATTGAAAATGACAGCAATTCCATGGTTCACCGTGATCCAGCTAGCACAGCAGAGGATACCCAAATAGAGTACTCCGGTATCCTCAGGGCATAGATGGAATAACATACAGCTTGCGGTTTTAAGTAAAAACAGGAGGCATCCCAACTCTCGCCTTCAAACCCCCAATGGTGAAATGGCGCAATCAGGAGGAATCAGAGGCTGGTTGTTCTGGCTGCGCTTCAGCAGCGCGCTTGACCGACGCACACTTGATCAAGTGGTTGTAGCTTCCCTTCTCCTTGAAAAGTTGAGAGAAATGGTGTTTGCAGTAGAGGATGCCCTCCAACGCTGCATAGTTGGAAGGTGAAATCGCACAGCCCCCGTGGGAGCATTTGAAGCATGACTTATGGTAGGCCTTTTCTTCAACTGTTACCTGCAATGTTTTAATAGCCATGCATTAGAACCGCTGTTCACATGTTTTGCTGGCTCAAGGAAAGCTATCAAAAAGACTTTTGATGACTCAAGGCAATCAAGAAAGGATAGTTAGACAAATTAAGATGAACAAAGATACAATTTTATCGTTACATGGGGCAAAATTTAGGATTACAGCACGACCTGGTTAACATGAATAGAAGGGGACAAATATTTGTTCAGTTGTGAAAGCCATTGAAACCCATGGTGATTGATCCTGGGATGTTCCATAGCAAATATTGACCTTGATAAACTACTGAATCAGATGTCGAATTTCACAAACTACATCCCAAAGTCTTGAAAGGAAATAATGAAAAGTAAAAGGCATAATGTGATCAAAATTACCTTCTCAAGAGGATATGCAGTTTTACCGCAAGTCGCACACTTGTCTTGTGTTCCTGAAAACATCCTGGCAGCTTTGCTTGGTGATCTGGTCTGGATAGCAGATTTCGGACAGAACTGATTAATTCTCCATTTCAAGAATGTTTTCAAGGATACAATGAGACAAAAACCTGGCACTCACCAGCTCAGGGGCCAACTTTTCCGGAGTAATCTTTGCGGCTGAAAGAAGAAAACCAAGAGCAAATCACTGCATCAGATCACAGAAACACAAAAACTAGTATTTTCATGTCGATGATTCTGTACCGGATGAAAACGTACGTGATTGTGATTGGAAGCTCTTGTTGTAACTCCCGGTCTCCTTGAACAGCTGCTCGAAATGGGCCTTGCAGTAGGGCACTCCTTCGAACGAGGAATAGTTGCTCAGCTATCAAATCAAAGGCGAAAAGGATGAACACAGAGATTGTCAGACTCTGCACAACTGCTTATCTTTGCCTAGACATACATCTGACAGGTCGTCCTAAGCAGAAGACCGAATAAGAGTTCTCATTTGCATCGATCGATTTTCTGCCCAATCCTCCCTGTTTTACCATGTCAGCGAATGGAAAACGGACAAGATCATGATATCCTGGGCATAGAATTTTCCTGATACTAGGAAACTCGCGCCAGATCCGTTCGCCGCAGCAATTCGCAGATCTACTACCCGATGCTAGCACATTGCATTACTCTACAGAATACAGATCCACCCACCTACCTACCCATTAGAAGGGAGAACATGAACAAGGGAAACGTACGGAGAGGGTGGACTTGCAGTGCTGGCACTTGAAGCAGGAGCGGTGGAAGACGACGCCGTCGGTGGAGAGCTGGTCCATCGGGTACACCGTCTTGGTGCACACCTTGCACTTCTGCTGCGTCCCGCTAAACATCTTCTCCCAATCACACGGGTCGCTGCCGGCGAGATCTGACTGAGAGCCCCGATCCGGCCTTGGCCTGCGCGCGCGCGTGGCGTGGGATGAAGAATGAAATGAACGAACACCTCCCCCGGCGTCCCGATTGCCGCGCTTATATACGGCAGGAGGAGCACGAGACACGATTAAGCGATGGAATGGAATTTATGACGGCTTCGTCTCCCTCTCCCCCCCAGCTCGATCGATCGCCCGCGCCTCACTTTTGCCACGGCGGAAAGGAAAAGGCAGCACTGCAGCAACAAACAGGCGACCACGGACGCGACGCGGGATGTGGGATGAGGATGATGGAGGCACAGTACCGAGCTGCTGCTCATTAAACTAGTCAGCAATGATGACTGCCACCATTAGTGCGCATTGGAGGAGGAAGGAAGCTCCGCGCACAGGATGCTCTGACGGCTCGGGTCACTGGTGGCGGGGCCGCCAGCAGTAGGGACCCACGTGTCGGAGAGTAAGGAGGTGGGGGGACCGGGGAGAAGTACGGGAGAAGCAAGCAGCCAAGCACTGGTCGAGCGGGACCCAGGCGTCAGGATCCGTGGCGCGGCGCCGTGGCGGGGAGACGAGAACGAGATATTTTTTGCCCGGGGCCCGCGGGGCTGGGCAGGCGTGGTGCGGCCCACGTCGGCCAGCCTTTTTCCGGCTGCCTCGTCGGACTATCCTCTTGTTTGTTCGTGACTGGCAGGTTGGTCCGGCATTGGCTAGCTACAGCTCATTGCATTGCATGACATGGCATTCAAGTCGACTCGCTCTACTACGCCTCTACTCCGTACGGCTCTACCGGTCTACCCCTCTTTTCCCTCAGCTATTTTCTCTCCAATTTTTATTGAGACCGAAAGGACGAAGCGTACGTATGCATTTTTGATACGCACAGTACTGTCATCTATCAGGTCCGGGTGGTTGACAGTGCCGTGGGAGGAGCGTGTCGTGCTCGTTGTCCGTCTAGTCGTTGTTGGGCCGGGTCCGTCACGCGCCAGGGGCGTTAGGCGTAGCAGTGGACTGCGGCAGACGATCGTAGTAGTGTACAGGCCATCTGTTACACCTACTGTACAGCTCATTTTTCGTAACGTTTTGCTTTTATTACAATCATGGTTAGTGCACTTGCTAAATCATGCACGACATCATGGTTGGTGATAATACAGTAGTATAACTAGTACCTCTAGATAAATGCTAAACTGCAGCTTCCTATTGCCAATTGCCCTCACCGATCAAATAATGTTCGCTATAATCTTGCACTTGCTTGGTGCGTTTGGTTAGTTGACAAGGCTAGATGATAGAATGATAGATGGTCTGATTTTGTTTGTTTCGAGGTGTTTAGTTGGGGCCCGGTATGGATGGGATGATTCATAATAAGAGAATATCTTATGCAGATTTTTTTTTAAAGCAAAGCAAGCTTATTATTGAATCTCACCTAGCTAAATCGTTGGTCACCAACCCCTCAACATTTTGAAGAACACCATCCCAAGTTAATTATAGTTGTTATGGGCAGATTCAGATGATTACACATACATGTTTGCTAGTCTTACTAGAAAACATGTCGATATAGATGCATTCCACATTCCCAGCCTGATTATCCGGTCAGCCATGCTTTCAACACGATGAGTGCTAGGCTCTACAAAATAACACATTCCCAGCCTGATTCTCCGGTCAGCCATGCTTTCAACACGATGAGTGCTAAGCTCTACAAAATAACACGATGAGTGCTAAGGCCAGTCTCAGTAGGAGTCTCATGTCACAGTTACCAATACACCAAATTTTGGAAACAGTGCACAGAAGTTTTATGGGGATGAAACTCTCTCTACTCTCATGAAACTTTCATCATCTCTCTTTTCATCAATACATCAGCATATTTAATGTCTATGAAACTTTGATGAAACTCCACTATATCAAGATTAACTCTGACAAACGATCTATTATCCTGCCGGCCACCAACCGGTCACGAAACAAATCGCTGGCAAATAGCATTGGCCCCACTAGGGCAGTGGTACAGTACAAGTACATGCAATGCGTCATCTTAGTTCAAAAATCTGCTAATCCATAAAGATGTACTCCCTCCGTATCGGATTTAGAAGTCGTTTAGGACAGCGACATGGTCTCCAAAACACAATTTTGACCTCTTATTTTTATGAAAATATTTATGAAAAAATGATATATGTATACTTTTATGAAAGTAATTTTCAAGACAAATCTACTCATATAATTTTCACATTTACAAAGTCAACAATTTAAAAGTTATTGATGATTTATATTCCCAATGTTTGACCCAAACCTTGTCTAAAACGACTTCTAAATCCGATACGGAGGGAGTATATATGACTCTAAACTCAACCGTGAAACTGCTGTCACAGCACCTCGACTTTTGCCAAGAAAACAAGAGTAAAAATATGCACGGTCAGAGCATGCAAACGACATATATATATTTCAAAATTGATATTTGAACCAATTCCATTGGTGGCTAAAAAGGGGGGCACAAGGGTATAAAAACAAAAACTAATACAACCATGGTATGACGACGGGCACTAAAAAGTAGATAGTTCTATGTTACACTAGCAAATCATAATGGTTCCTCCCGCTGTATAATAGTCTTACTGGTGTCTTTTTCTTCCACTGCTTTGTATTTTTTGTGAATTCCAAACCATATTCAGCTATAGGAATGAAGCCATTACCCCGACCATGGTACTGCAAACATGAAGGATAGATCACAGATGTGAGCCAAGCTGAATTAAAGAACATATTAGTGCCAAGTTCAGTTTCAAGTATAGCCTATGAAAATATGTCACTAACATGTAGTTTGCAAGGGAACAAGAAGTAGTGCTTTGATCCAAATAGAAACTCCAAATTCTGTAGTGGATTGAGATTATACAGGCAAAAGTTCAAAGATCATTAAAGTATTTTTTTATCAACTTAACTGTTAGCAAAAATACTTCTTGACAAATATCAAGATCCAAGAACACTGTGAATTCAGAGTATTAGATTGTGGAAGCAGGTATCTGAAATGTGACACTGCTATGGATTTATATAGATCATTTAGTCCTACGCCCGTTTAACCTTCTCTTGGCTCTGCTGCAAATTCTTATTTTATGAATTAGAATTATTTAATGCTATCACCCCAATTCATTCCCATGGTAATGATGATACTCAAATTCACCATTTTTTGTACATTTGATTATTGCTTCTTCACTTTCACAATAAAGGCCAAACAGAAATGTTCATTTCGATTTCATTTAAGTCACAACAGTATTTACAGATCTGGACCAAAGATCCAGTAAGTCTCTATGAATGCTATCCCAGAAGCTGGTAGAATTACCTCACGCTCTGGAATATAAATAATTATTGGCTGCCGGCACAGTCTAGACAAAACCTGAAAGGAGAAAAATGTCATGCAAATAATATTTAAAAGATAGACATATAATCCGACTTAACAGGCAGTAAGGCTAAGTTTTTAGAACAATAAAATCTATACCAGGAGCTCTGACTCTCCACCCCAGAAATCAGGCCGCCTTATCCTTTGGCAGTAGCTACCAAAAATATGAATTGGTCAGCATCTTTCACTCAGTTCATGCTGTCAAAGCAAACTAGGAAGTTATAGGAGCCTAACCGTTTCAATGATTGCTCCACCGTAATTGCTATAACTGCTTCTTTGTACTCCTGCCGCTTGGTCTCGCCGTCGCATATAATTTCTTTTACTGCCATCCGTAAATCATCTAGGAAAATGGAGATTTATTTTACTTAATTAGAAGAGTATCTGATCAAAAATAAAATCTCATACAACATAGATGCAGTAAAAAAAAACTTGGCTGGATGAGTAAAGAGGTCACGATCGGTTTCCTCAAAAAAAACAAAGGGCCACAATCTGCAATATATATGTTGTAAGGTTGAAACAGTGTCCAAAACTCCAAATCGTGCCAGATATCTGGAATATGGTGGGGCTTACTGTTAGTCTGTTGGTCTGGTAAATATGTCTAAATTGACATTGATTTTCCCAAAGTTTTTCCATTGAAAAGTCATGGTTGTAAGTTGGAAATGGTATATACTGCTACACCAAATAGTTTGTAAAAAAAACTTTTTCCTTCTTACTACAGTGACAATTCTCCTGTGTGTTCGATGAAAAAAACCTTGCTATAAGAATTTTTCCTTCAAGTCAAAGGTATGAATTGAAACTGAAGCTCTCAGTTGGCATCATAGATGGATATATGATGCTCAAATCTCATAAGAACAAATGACACTCTCATTCATGTTTCTTTTTAATCGACAAGGATACCAATTTTCTGATGTTCTATTTCTGTCTTGTGAACAAGTTATGTGGTTGTTCATATAACATGATTGTAAACTCAGGTTTCTTTAATTTAAACAAAAGGGCCAACAATCTCCATTACCTTTTTTTCACAAAGTAAGTGTTGTTACATGTAAAGCACCTGCATTGTTTCAGGCTATAATTTCCATGTTGTTTCAATATTAACTTATCAAGTGCATAAATTTTAACAAGAAATGAGGCCAAAAGTAAACAGAAACAAAAACCAATATTGTGGAAACTGATCTATGTATGAGGCATTGTTTCAGGCTACCTGCATCCTGTACCTCCTCCCTTGGAGCCAAATGAATCCCCTTATTTTTTGCCATTCCTTTAGCCTACAAGCAACACACCAGGTCTCCTTGTGATATGAATGTGCAGACATACCAAAAATTCACTTGAATAGGTGTTGTTCTAACTAATCTCGAAAGATATCGAATCGAATACTAAATGTGCACTGTTCGAGAATACTGAAGGTGCACAATCCATCCGAACGCACAGAAGGAGATTATGCTGCGACTTACCAACGCTCGAAACATACACCGGCCATCGCCGGTGACCCTCTGAACCCCGTAATGCTCTACCTTGTTCAGCGCCGCCGACCACCCACCCCTCCTGCACCGAGAAGGTCAGAACTAACAAGCTTTTGCAACCTCACTCTGCTTCTCCTCGATCCCTATAATCGATTCAGGAATGCGCAGAGAGAGAGAGAGAGAGAGAGAGAGAGAGAGAGAGAGAGAGAGTCGAAGAAGAGATGACGCAGACGTACAGCGAGGAGGCAACCCTGGCGAAGCAGTGAAGTTGGGGCCAGGTCGGGGGGGCGTGCGCAGGCGCAGAGTCGTCCAGGAGCTCGAACTTGGCCGTGCCGTCCCGGAGGCGCGCGAGAAGAGTGGCTACCACAACGACCAGAACCGAGTCAAAGTTACGCGTGGGAATCGGAAAACCATATGGATGGATGCCGCCGAGATGAGGAGAGGAGAGTCCAGCCTGAAGGGCGGAGAGTAGAGGCACCAACCATTGGATGGCCGCGCCGCTGCCGCCATTCGGCTGCAGTCTGCTCGCACTCCTTCCTCCGGAACCTGCAGCGGAAGGTTGAAGAAGGGGCAAAGCGGACAAGGTGCGGCCTATTTTTCGGATAGAGATGTCCGCCACCGACGCTGGGTGAGGAAGGAAATAGGCCATGGCCCGTCTTTCGGATGATGGGATCTCTTTTACTGTGAAGTACAAACAGTGCTAGCTTTTCAGCATTCTGAATGATGGCATGTCTTGAATGCGAGAAATACCTCCGATAGTGAGCTCTTGCTCTAACTGAACCCGTG
>JAKNSH010114689.1:0-21644 GCA_027790015.1 Cymbopogon flexuosus | reverse complement strand
CGAAACAGATGGGCAGGTCGATGCGGCCGATAGGGAGCGCCTTCTTCCCAGGGACAACGCCGTGGAAGCCCCCGAGGCTCGGCTGCAACGACTCCCGCCCGATCCCCAGAAGCTCGAGGGTATTGGCGTAGATGATGTTGAGGCTGCTCCCGCCGTCCATGAGCACCCTGGTAAGACGAGTGTTGACGATGATGGGGTCGACGACGAGCGGGTATACTCCGGGCTTGGGGACGTGATCGGGGTGGTCGTTGCGGTCGAAAGTGATGGCGGTGTTGGACCAGTCAAGGTAGAGGAGGGTCGCGGCATGCACAGAGAGGATCTCCCGATGCTCGCGCTTGCGCTGGCGTGCCGTGAGCGCCATCGAGGGACCCCCATAGATCATGAAGCAGTCGCGAACCTCTGGGAACGCCTCCTCCTTCGGCTCCTTATCCCTGGAGTCATCCTTCTTGTCGTTCTTCTTGAGTCCAATGCTCTCGAAGTACTTGCGGAGCATGTTGCAGTCCTCGAGATTGTGGTTGGCCTACCCCTTGTGGTATGGACACGGCTTCTTCAGCATGTCGTCGAAGATTCCCCCGCTAGGGGGACCTCGAGGCTTCTTGCGGTCCACGGCAGCAACGAGGTCGTCCGAGGCCGCTTCGTGCTTGTCCCGCTAGTTCTTCTTCCTCTTCTTGCCCTTCTTGGCGCCTTGCTGTGTGCCCTCGGGGTCTACTTCCTTGGCCTTCCCCTTGTCCCGGCCGTCGCCAAAGATGGCTCCGACCGCCTCCTCGCCCGCGGCGTAGTTGGTGATGATGTCCATCAGCTCGTTGGAGGTCCTGGGGTTGCAGCGACCCAGTTCCCGAACCAGCTCCTTGCACGTGGTGCCGGAGATGAACGCGGTGATGACGTCGGAGTCGGTGACGTTGGGGAGCTCGTTGCGCTGCTTGGAGAAGCGTCAAATGAAGTCGCGAAGGGACTCCCCTGGCTTTTGCTTGCAGTTGCGGAGGTCCCATGAGTTGCCTGGGCGCATGTAGGTGCCCTTGAAGTTGCCCTCGAAGACCCGGACGAGGTCCCCTAGTTTCGGATTCGCTCCGACGAGAGTTCCTCGAGCCAGCCTCGAGCTGAGTTAGACAGAAAGAGGGAAAGCTATCGTATGATGACGCGATCATCGGTAGCCCCCCCGAGCTGACACGCAAGCTTGAAGTCGGCGAGCCATAGCTCTGGCTTGGTCTCTCCTCCGTACTTGGGGACGGTCATGGGTGCTCAGAAGCGGGCAGGCAGTGCGTCCTGGCGGATCTCGCGACTGAAAACTCACGGACCCGGGGGCTCGAGTGACCTGCGGCGGTCCTCATGAGGGTCAAAGCGCCCCCCTGATGCACGCTGTAGCCTAAATCCTCGCCACCCTGGCTTCGGTGTCGGCGGCTGTCGTTGATGTCTTCATGGGCGTCCCGTGGCTCGTGGTTGTCGACGAGGCGCTCCTTGACAGGAATGGCCTTGTTTCCCCGGAGTGGTGGCTCGTGGTGAACCGATGCCTCCCGCTCCTGCCGCGGGGGGTCGATCGATCGCTCAGGTGTGTGCCCCCGGTGCCTCGAAGCTGAGCTCTCGGCCTGCTGGACCGCCGTGGCCTCGAGCAGCTCCTTGATCTCGTCTTGAGCCCTCCGACCCTCAGGGGTAGAAGGTTCGGGCATGTTGCGAAGAAGCATAGCGGCGGCGACGACGTTCTAGCTGGCGTGGTTGAAGACTGGGCGCTCAGGAGCATCGTCCCTGATGATTCGTCGGTTGACATCATGGGCCCTCTCTCGAGCTCCCCTGCCTCGTAGCTCGAGCCCCTGCTCGAACGTGCGCTCAAGCTCTCGCAGGCGCTTCTGCTCTTCCTCGATCTTGCGCTGCAGCTCCTGCAACTGGGCCATCTGGGCGGCCAGCTCGCCGTCTCGGATGGGAGCTCTCTCGCGTCCAGGTGAGCGGACATTACGGGATGGAGTGGCGTCCCCGCCATCCACACCGTGATCAGATACCGACGCGGCGGCCTCATCAAGATGAAAACACTCCCGCGTCAGATCGTAGAAGTCATCGGGGGAGTCGGGGTCAGGGTGGCCGAAATAGAAGTAGTTACCATCCCAAGGTCGGCGTTGCTCCTCCAGGTGCCGAAGCCAGTCGGTGAAGGAGCGCGGCTCCGGGCCCCGGTGCTCCGAGGCACTCGACCACTCAGCTGCCGACAACGACGCGAGGGAATCAAGTGTCAAGCGTAGGAGGTGCCCCGGGATGTCCCCGTCGGCGCTCATGCTAGCGTGCAGTGAGGAAGACTAGGAGCGAGCGGCGTTGAACAGCCCGTGCGGAAGAAGAACACCGAACTGAGCGGCTACACCCCCCAGAGGGGCCGGCAGCTGCTCCGCCAGCGGCGATGGTGTCGAACGAGTCGGTGCATCGAGGTGCGGACTCCGCACACTCCCAGCCAGGCTTAACCCAGAAAGGCTCTCGGCGAGAAGCTCTAACGGGTAGCTGGCCGGGGTAGTGGCCTTGTCGGCACGGCGGCGTAGGTTGCGGCGCTTACGCCAGGCACGATGCCGCGCCCGGCGTCGGGCCCTGCGCTGAGCCCCCCGAACTGGGAGAGCTCGTGGTCGGGATCACCAGGGGGTCTGGGTGGAAGTAGGACCAGGTCATGGCCGTGGCCGGTGGACTGGACCTCCAAACTCCCGAGCCAGATCGTAGTGGGAGACAATCATGACGCGCAACGGCCCCTACCTGGCGCGCCAACTGTCGGTGCTTCGGATCACGGACCCTCACACCGGCTAGTAAACTTGTAATGCTGTGCGTTCCCGCCCCGGATGGTGATGCAAGAAGAACACGAGATTTATACTGGTTCGGGCAAGGAAGGCCCTACGTCTAGTGGGGGTGGCGAATTGTATTATCTTGCACCAAAACGCCTGTAGTAGGGGTTACAAGCATGGAGTGTGCTGCGCTCCATGGGGCTCAAGACCGGTTAAGTCTACTGAGTCGCGGAACCCCCAGAACTACCCCAGGCGTCCCCTTTTATTGCTCAAGGGGAGGCCATGGGTGTACAGAATTGTCCCAGAGGTATAGAAAGGTTGATGACGTTGTAATGCGTAGGCGGCGTGCAACCGGTATGGTCTTGTTCTTCATGATGTGCCACAGTGACAGCCGCGACTGCCGTCGAGATGTCTTGAGCTTGGTATGCGTCGTGTCCCGGCTGCTGCGGCGGGGGTAGATGTACTTGAGTTGACTTCCGAGCCTCCCTCGGGCAGATTCGAGGGTCTGAGGGTGGCCTCGACATGGGGTAGGTGGTCCATACCCAGGATTCCAGGGTACGTTCACCTTGTGATTTGCTTCGAGGGTGCTGGTCGGTGGCGTAACGCGGGCATCGTGGTGAATCAACGTCGCCCACGCCGTTACAGTGACGTTCGCATCACTTTTTGTGACCGGGCATGGGCGATAAAAGGTGATTCGACCCTGTACCTTTTCTACTGCTGCAGTTGCTGTAGCCACGGGGTTAGACCGTGGTCGACGGACGCATTAAATGCGCATGTCGGGAGTAGGTGGTCGAGGCCCTGCGTCGAGGGTCAGGGAGTCTCGAACGGGACGGTGAGACCTCGTGACGGGGAGATTCGAACGTCGTACACGTGTCAGTCGACCGGGCCTCGAGCTGGCCCGTAAGAGGGTCCTGACCCTCGTACGGGGCGGAGGACAGCTCGAGGGTCCCGACCCTCATACGGGGCGGAGAACGGTTTGAGGGCTCGGCCCTCGTGCGGAGCGGAGCACGGCTCGAGGGGTCCGACCCTCGTACGGGGCGGAGACATGTCGAGGCTTGTTTCCCAGGCGTCGTGGAATGTAGTAGGAGGGTCGTACATGTATTTTTTGGGACCTGCTTGTTAATCACGTTGTTCAGGGTATCCCTAGTTACGATACCCGACAGTGACATTCAGATCTGATCCGGTTTGTTGGGCCTCTGCGACAAGGTTGTTGATGGCGGCATCCAAATCTGATCTAGCTTGAGTCTCGGTGATGGTGGTGGCGCCATGACTGTCGATGACTGGAGGGTTGACGATTGTGGTAGTATCACATACCTCCGGTGTACTGCTCTCCAATGAGATTGGATTTGTCGGTGGTGGAGAGTTGTCGTCGTTGTCCAAGAACGCTAGCAACTTCCTCATCCACGGACCGATGAAGTCCTTGTTAGCATATGTTGCTAGGTCCTTTTTCTCATGTTGGCGCGGCGGTCATCGGTTTTGGCGGCGTTGTTGACGACGTCCGTGATAGAAGAGCAAGACAGAATCTCTTTTTCAATTTGAATGGTCTGTTGAGATTCATACCTTTGTTTCTCGCTGTGTTGTTGGAAGAAGTATGCGATCCTTTTCTCCCAATGGGCGCCAAGGATGCGGAGTTCCTCCGTGTAGTTGATGGTAGAAACCATTGTTGTAGCGGCGTGGAAGATCGAATGGCTCCGAATACCAACTGTCACGGTTCTGACTTGGGGGGCGTCCGTGACTTGCGCTTGGCGGTGTGATGAGCAGTGGCTAGGGCCAGGGAGAGGGCGGTGGTGTGGGCATGGCGGCTAGGGTTAGGGCGACAGCGCGCGTGCGGGCTGCGGCGGCAGTGCTGGCGTAGGGCAAGGGGCGGCGGCTAGGGTTTGGGGGAGAGAGAGAGGCGGCGGGAGAGGTAGAGAGAAGACCGAGGCTTAGAAGAGGGGGAGAGGGTAATAGAGCCTTGCGGCTACTACTTCTTTATTAATTATTAACGGTTACATGACCCGTATATTTATAGTCCCGGGAGACTTGACATCTAGGTAGACTTTATAATATGGGACTAATCTAGCGCAGGAACGACGGCGGCGACCAGGGCGGTTCCTAGGCCTTCTAGCCCTATTGGGCATGCGCACATGGGCCTTGGACCTGCACTCATGGGCCCTCCGACTTAGGACCCTGACATGCAGGCATCAATCTCCACCCCGCGTCCAAAAACCAATGCATCCATAATTCAGATTCTATTAATACTAGCAAAAATGCCCGTGCATTGCAACGGGAGGACGAGACATATAATTTATTGCATAGTCACTTAAATATACATATAGATAGAATAGGTGTGGACATGCTTAAAAGGGAGAATTAAATATACTAAGTTAAATGATCAGAAAAATACAAACCTAATTTTGGAGAAGACATAATAATACGTGTTAGTATACACAAAACTAAACTAAAATACGAAATTATAAGCCCGGTTACATCGGCCTACTGAACAACCTTAGACCATAAGCCCGGTTACATAGACGATGGGCCTAGGACGTGCAACCATGTTAGGCCACGTAGCCCAGCTGGCCTGCTAAGGCATGGCTAGCTTACTCCGTGTTTCTCACGCTACTCGCCAGAGATATGATTGTTGGCACATGGATGGTCACCACCGCGTCGGGACGCGTTGGGCCGGACCGATGGGTGCTGCCGGCAGGAGAGTGCATGTTAGGATGAGCCACGCGACATCCAGGCCGCTCATCGGAGTTAGCATGCAACGAAGATAGCGACGTCCCCTGTTGAGCAGCTCTGTAGTGGCACGCGGAATTTTCTTCTCATCTTCCTCATCGGCATCTTCAACAGTGGCGAACAACACTTAGGGTTGTCACATATGATGTGAAGACCTAAAAGGCAATGGCGCCAATGAGCTCCTCACGCCAGAACCATGTGCAGCTGAAGCTTGCGCGCGCAACTATGTTGAGTGGTGCTCGTTGGGGCCCTAAGCTGGTTGTTCGCTGAAACACGATGATGGAGGGTGCAATACGACAACGTGTTCCTCGACGAGACGGCGATCTATAGGCGCGCGAGGAGGAACAATATCAAGCTAGTGCAAGGGGATGAGGCTACTCGAGGATTCGGGTAGCCTCAACTGTATTATGTGACTAATATAATGTTTGCAACCCTTATCGGAAATTGTACTATATATACGTACAATCTGGGCAAATGGGATTTGATTGGTTAGAATATTGACAGATCCATGTTTAATAGTTATAATTTTTATTTATATAATCAAAACTATATCAATAATATAGAAATCAAATATTTTTTTAATAGACAATAGTCAAGAGTTCACGTACCCATATATAATACTATATTTATTGTTTATATTTATAATAAAAACAAAAGACCACATAAGTATAGTGCCCGTGCTAACGCAACGGCTTTATTTATGAAATTATTATGAAAATAACCAAAACAATGATATTTTTCTGTAGCTTAAATCACACGCAGTAGATAAATTTGTAGTAGAAGTAACAACATAACTAAAATTTGTAGTAGAAGTAACAACATAACTATAACAATTGTCATCAAAATGCTCGAGGATGAGCTTCCAGATTGACCACATAAAATTGATTCAGATTGACCACAGCATAGAATCAGAACCATTTATTTAATTAAGTAATTAAAATAATTACAAGGTACATACAAAAAAGCAGTTAAAAGATCACTTATATTTTCTTAATCCACTGTACAATCAGTTCAAAAAATCTGAAATCCACTTAAAAATTAACAGTCAACTCAGTACCTGTCGATGCGTGCTTTTGCGCTCATGGCATTTTCATGTGCGTAATAATAATCCAGATGCTTTTGCGGGCCGGCATCTCAAACTAAATCTCAAACTGGCCTAATTAATCAGGAACCATTTTGAATTCAGACTAAACAAAATTAGAAGTCAAGACTATTGCAGTAAAATTGTAGATCGAAGTAGCAAAGTACCATCTAGCATGGACGTAGGATGATGGGCACGGAATTGCACGAGCACTTCATCTTGCACGCCCTCAATGGCGGGTGATCCCAATTCCCACGCACTCAAGGACTACTACGCCACCGGAGCCCGTTCGTGGGTGCCGCGCTGCACGCTCTCGATGCCGTCTTCGCGCCGCCGCGGGCCCGCAGTCGCAAGCGTGCCGGGGATGGAGCAGCAGGCAACGGTCCCGCGCCATCGCATCGCCCCTGTACGTACGCGTGTCAACGCGTCGGGACGGTCGCGCCGGAGGAGACGACGCAACCCGCAATGAACTACGTACCTGATGCCGCCCAGGGTTTTCGTGGTGGTCGTCAAAACATCGTATCGTGGATGTCTCGCCGCCGTCGCTGTATCGTGGTTGACTGGCCACCACCGCCGGCGCTCGCGATGGGATTCGTTAGGCACCGTCTGACTCAGCGGTCGAGGATGTGGCGGAGGACGTCGCCGGCGGATGAACCTTCGAAGCTGCGCCGGACGATCATAAACAGAGCAACGTATATTGTGGCGGCTGGTGCGGGTGGTCAAATTTGAATTGTGTATTGACTCATTTGTTTCCTTTGGTGGAAACAAGAAAAGATAATTACGGTGTTTTTTTTTTGTCTTCTTTTTAGAGAAGCCAGGTTTCGATCTTACGTCTTTCTTTCGTACCGTAGGGGGGTGAGGTGTGTTAGAAGCCGCATCAAACTTCTAATCTCAGCCGTTGCCTTCGTAGGAGGTGTGCTGTGAGCCATTGATTTTGAAGAAAGGATTTGGTCTAGAGAAGATTTATCTTATAGTATAGATAGATAGATAGATAAAAAAATAGTCATGTAATCTAACGTAGTAACGTGGGAAAGGTGGAAAGACTGAACACCGAACAGGGGAGGAGTGGACGCGGGGGGTTGAGAAGGTGTCACGGCTGAATTGAAAAGGAAGAAAAAAGACCTTAACAAATACGGAAAACAAATACAAATAGATTTTTTTTTGCTTTTTTACTACAAACACCGAGTTGAATTCTTAGTTGGATTTTTGTACAAACATCGAATTGAACTCTTAGTTGGATGAAAGAAAAAGGTAAAATGAAAATTTTCTCGTTTTATTATTAGGTATAGACATAGTTTTAAATAGCGGGCTAAGGTTTTTAGCGGTTGGTCTTAAAAAAGCTATTAGCGAAGCTATATCGGGCTATAGCGAGATATAGCAGCTAAATTGTACATAAACAAAAATAGCGGCACTATGTCTCAAAAAGCTATAGCAAGCTATAGCGGCAGTCACAACGAGCTATTTAAAACAAGGGTATAGATATAGATTAAAAAAAAATTATCCCTTGTTTTCCGCGTAATGGACGGGCAGGATTTAGCCTAGCGTCCACCCTTCCCCTCCAGTCTTCGGTGGGCGGAAAGGGGGAGAAAAGAGGGCGGGAACCGGGAAGGGCCACGGATTTGTGCTAGGGTTTGCGGTTCCTGCAATCCTGCTTCACACTGCCTCCTCAGTTCTCACCACCACCACAGCGTCGCGCGCAGGAGAGGAGGGAATATGCCACGGAAGGCCGTCAAGGCCAAGGAGGGGGAGCCGCAGCCGGCGGACGCCGCACAAGAGGAGCCCGCTCCAGCGCCGGCGGCGCCGGCTGCACCCGCGGCGACGTTGACTGAGGCGGAGGTGGACGAGCTGCCCAAGGCCATCGTGCGCCGCCTGGTCAAGGACAAGCTTTCCCAAGTCGCCGGCGGGGAAGGAGCCGAGGTCATCGTCAACAAGGACGCCATGGTCGCGTTCGCCGAGAGCGCCCGCATCTTCATCCACTATCTCTCCGCCACGTCCGTACCCTTCCAAATCCCATTCTCTCTCGCTCCTTAGTCCCTCCACTCTCTGATTCAGATCCAGATTGCCCCCCTGTTTACTGTTGCACTGCTTGCATTGGGAGTTTGGAACTTGAGAATGCCACTTATCTGATAGACTGACGCTACCATTAGGAGGGGTAGTGACTTACATCATATTTTATCCAATTGAACCCCGGGTATCTTGTTGAAAATTGTAGAATGCTGCCATCAATCAAGGCTCCAAGTAATTTATGTGATATATTTTTACTGTAGTAGAGTAACTAGCAGTTCGTTTTTGTCCGATGGCAATCTCTGCTTATTTTTTTGTAGAATGGGGGTATGGAAAGGGGAATTTGTGACAAAACTTACATTTTGAAGAAAGGGTTCTTGCGTATTCTAACCTGGAGGCTCTTGATTTTTTTTTTCCATTTGGAAAACGGGCTTCCAAGTTCAGTATAATCAGCTCTTCCTTATTAAGGCATCCGGGATAATAATGAGGTGATGATTTTGTCTGCAGTGCCAATGATATGTGCAAGGAATCAAAGAGGCAGACCATCAGCGCTGATGATGTCCTCAAGGCGCTTGATGAAATGGAGTTTTCAGAGTTCGTGGAGCCCCTTAGAACTTCACTGCAAGGTCAGTCTTGCTGCCTTCATCCTGTTAGCACCTTGTTAGATGCTCCATGGTGTTATCGATATGTTAAGGTAATGCAGGGCAAAACAGCATGAGTTTGTGCTTTGGATTGTGGATTGTGCCTTTTACAATCTAAAGCTTAAAACAAACAAGCAGCGTTTGCTCCAATTTCTACAACCTATAGGTCGTTGGATTGTAACAATACAAGAAGCTGGTCTTCCTCTGCTTTTGATGGATTGTGACTTTAAATTACCTGCAATGCCACTCGTTAGCTGTTACAGACCTTGTCAAGTGGTGCACCACAATCAAACAACCCCACGATCCAGAGCTTTTCACAGTTTGCAAGCTGTTTTTCAGAATCCTTACCTAAAACAAACATGGCATTACTTAAGCTTTACTGTCATTGTCCATTAGGTTGAGTCAAGGTTCTTAACAATACTAACAAATTCTAGGAGATTCTATCCCAATAATTTCCTTGTAACTATGGTTCACATGGTTCTACCAATGAGAATGCCAATTCATATTAGTTTGTATACAATTCTCTTGAGGTTTTTGTAGTGAAGCCTATTTTATTATAGCCCATCTGATCTGATTTCATCCTTTGCCCTCATTCTTTCGGTTTCAGAGTTCAGAAACAAAAATGCGGACAAAAGGTCAGAAGCAAACAAAAAACAACAGGAAAAGAGAAGGAAATTAAATGAAGAGACACTTCCGCAGAAGGAAAATGATCCAGCTGGTGATGCCAAGGAGAATGACGAATAGCTTAATCGCAATAGAAAAAAGAGAATGACATTTAGCTTTTATGCTGGAGTGGTAGTAACACAGCAGACGCAGAACCCAGATATGGCAGTGTTTATGTTTGTAGTAGTATCCATGTTGCCTCTGTAATGCAAAATCACTTTCTGGACTTATATGTTGCTGTAAAATTCTAGTGCCCTGTCAGTTTCATCTTGCTGATGGTGCAATTAAAATTCTGTACCTGATGAAATGGTGATTTTAGAAATGATCTCAGCACCATGTCGGTTGGCTCATTGCTGGTTTTATTCAACCTCAAATAGCTCACGTCTTCCTAGATGTTGAAATTGATTTATTGTGTGGTTATCGGTGTAGTAGTAGCATATACTTATAATAAAATTTTGACTCTACACTCTGAAGTCCTATTTATCTATCCAGACACCATATGTTCCACATTTTAGGTTCAATGTCGATTTGACACATTAGACACGAAACATTCAACAATGATATAACCTTCATCAGAGGTCTCAGTAATATGAAAGGCCTGAGGCTAATTGAACAATATTTAGAAGCTGACGTCGGTTTGGCAGAACCAACAAATGCCCGTCTTTCTTGCAATGGCATTACATATTTTGTACAAAACAAAACCATCCACAAAAGCTGACTACAACTCATTCAGAAACTACTAGCTTGCACCTTGGCGACGATTATGGATGACCCAGAACTCAGAATAATAAAGGGTAAATATTTGGCTTTGAAAGAGCAAGGATAGCAGTGTAGGGTTTACAGAATGAATCAGAAAAGTTACACATAAAACAATTTAAAACACGAATAAGCACACTTCGTACTTCAAATTGAGTGGGCAACGCTGATAACCAAAAACAAACAAATATATAATAATCTCATGTTCAGAGATCGAATAGATCATAAGCTACAAAAAAACTGCGAAATGACCAAGTTACAATTCACAAGGACTGATCAGAACTATGAACAATTTGAGCTGCTGCGGTTTTCATCTCAAACAAGTTAGCAAACATTAAGAGTACAATGACAGTAAAATTCTGAAGGCTATGCTGTCTGATTCAAATACAAGTTTTAGGAATCCTTTAGGTCAAACTTTTCTAACTTTGACCATCATCAACATACAAAAACTTCCATCATAGTTTCAAAGGCGAATAGATGACCCAAGGCGAACTGGGTACACCTGCATACGTGGCAAGGCATAACTAGACACCCCCAAGGCAAGCTGGGTACGCCTAGATGACTAGGTGACGCCTTTAAAAGAGTGTAACATATATTGAAAATGTAAGATCTTATTAGATTCACCCTAAAATTTCTTTCAAAATGTTCAGTTACTTCATTTAAAAGGTCATATTTTCATAGAAATTGTTGTCAGAGTAGCTCATAAGATGTATATCTTATGAGATTAGCTCATAAGATATAACTGTGCTCTACTTCAGTCCATTCCCCATTTCCTAACTACTCTTTCTTTTGCAGACATTCCAGCTCTTTCTTTCACAGGCGGAGCCATATTGCTACTGCCAAGGGTACTTGACTTTGGTCCAGACCTTTCAACCAATGTGTCCTGGAAAACACAGTGAGCTATGAAGTTCAATATGCGGCGTATTTGCCGCAGCACAAGCAGCAACGAATTGATAACAGCAGCCACCAGTACATTGAAGTTTGCAATAAGGAAAAACTGCAACACAAAATGAGAAAATACTTAGCAGACATTAGGCTGCGAGCTCAAACAATGTAACAAGGTTATTTTGTTTTACCACTCCGATAATGCCAAGGATTGTAAAAACAGTTTGTTTTGCTGCATCCCAGAAACCTCCACCCATAAGCCACCTAAACCACCTGCCTCCTCCTGACCATCCTCCACCATCAGCAGCAGGACCTCCAGGCTGGCCCCTTTGCCTCCTCCTTTCAATTTCCACACCCCATTTGTCAAACTCAGCCTTCTTCTTCCCCAGGGCATTTTCCAGTGCTTTTCTAGCTTCATCCTGTAGGGAAAATAGTAATTTAATCCTGTAGACTGCTTGGTCTGATAAATAATAGTGCCTTTTTTATTTACAAAATAAACTACGACAAGATGAAAATGGACTACTAAATTCTTGCACTTTACAGTTTTGCTACAGCAGGGTTATCAAAATTCCGAAGATCAGTAAACAAAGGGGAAATTAACAAGCTGAAAAGTTTTTCTCATCAAAGTTGATTCTATTACTATGTGGAAGTACATCATCCAGCATTATTTATATCCCTATAAGAAGCAAAGTATTAGGAATTCCCAGCACTTCCATAGCTTTGTTCTGTGAGGGAAGCTTGTGTTCAACTTAGCCAATATTTGTGTATTTTTGGATTCTCAGAAATCAAAAGACGTATCTAGTTCAATACAGTCTTTCATATATCATTGCCAGTTTTTCCTATAAAGAAAATCAACATCACATGCTACAAGACCTGATTCCAAGAAATTGCAAAATTTTGCAACAAAAGGGTTGTCTAAACATTTGTTGCAATGGGTAAAGAGAGATAGGAAATGACACTACTAGCAGATTACGGTGCCGTTTGGATCCTAAGGTATTTTGAGAATCCGGATAAAAAGAATCCCAACAATTTTAATGGATTTCGATATTTTTTTTAAAAAAAATCTGAGTTAAAATCCCTATAAATTCTTGACCGTTTGGATGAGAATCTAGGTTTGTAGAATTTTTTTTATCCAGATTATTAGAATCCAGAGGATCCAAATGGGGCCTAAATACTGCAATCTATCAAACTTGATTCGGTCACTAATTTGCTTACATTACAGTATTCACCATATACATCACCATAAATATAAAGATGTAAAACAAGGGGTTTCTTATAGAAATTTCATCCTGACCCGACCCCGCCCCCAAACACCACCACAGGTGGTATTCGTTTGAATATCAAATAATTTATTCAAATTTAATCGATCCCATTATCTACAGCGTAATGTGTTCAATCCCAGAGACAAACAAACTCAACCCCGCGACGCTAGAATTTGGGCCTTATCATCGTCACATATGAAGACGGGAATCCACGAAAAATCATCCCCGATAAACCAAACTACCAACGAACCTCCGAAATCGCGGGGCTAATCAATCAAGAGATGCGTGCTGCGTTGTGCGCACCTGTTTCTTGCGGCTGTCACCACCGGAGAAGAGGCAGTAGACGCGGCCGGGGCGGGCACGGGCGCAGGAGCGGAGACTAAGGCGTCCATGGATACTGGGGAATCGACCGGCATCGAAGGAGGGGAGGACTCCGTCGCGGGGGAAGGCGCGGAAGCGAGGGGAGGCCGGAGGAGGCAACCGCGCCGGCGACATTGCTGGCTCGCTCGGTGGCTAGAGTGGCGTGGGTTTGTGTTACAGGCTGAGGCTGCTTGCTTATACGACTTGGGCTGGGCCTATCTTTCGCCTTCGGAATGGACCTCGTGTGCTTAAGTGCGTTCTTGTGAACAATCTCCACTCATGTGAGGCTGTGACAGCAAAATCACCATGTATCTGAGATTAAAACCATGTATCTTGTGCGGCTCAGAGTCGTCGGCTTGGTATGCGAGGTGATAAGCTACAGGCAACGTGAAAATATTTTTCAGATTCCATCGTCGACTCATAATTTTGTAGAGTACTTCATCGTGAACTTGGAATCGGCTATACCAAATGTACAGAAAAAGAGAGGTGTTGGCTTAGAACCCTCCTTTGATCCCGCCTCCTCATGGCGTGACAAAGATAAATGTGGATGCTGCACTATCTAAGAATTCTTCCATTGTGATGGTGGCAGCGATTGCAAGGGTTGAAGCAGGCACCTTTTTAGGAGCATCTACAATTGTGATGTAAGAAGTTTAAGATATTAATATGGCAGAAGCGTTGGCCTGCAGAGAAGACCCGCCTCTACAATTGTGATATAAGACGTTTCAGATCTAGAGACGGCGGAACCATTGGCCTACAAAGAAGGTCTAGCATTCGTGGTGATCTTATACTTCGGAAGGTCAGGATTGCTCTCGACTGCGCGAATATAGAGAAGAATATGTGTAATCTGGGGATGATTCCTTGTTGCAACATTGTTAGAAAGATTAAGGCAGATATGACAAGCTTTGCATCAGTGGAGATTGTCTATATGAATCAGTTAAAAGCTCAATTTATGAATCAGTAGGGCGGCATGTTCGCTGCTTTTTCCTCTATAGAGTTTGTACCTATTACTATCTGACATATGAATAAAGCCGATTGATTTTAAGCAAAATCACGATGTATGGCAGGTAATCTCAGCAAACAAATTTAGTATATTTTTCAGTAGAAAACATTACTATAATAATAATAGTGCGTATATTTTCCAATATATGATACTACTCCGATAGTTATTCCAATTAGTTACACAAAAAATATAGGTCTAAATCTACATAAAAAAACTTTGTATAAAAGCATACCATACTATATATTCACTGTATAGATCTATTCATGTGGAGTCTAACAAAACTGGATTTTTCATTTTATGGTTTTCCTATGATTTACTATGATTTTAAAGATTTAGCTGAAATAAATAAAAAAGATAAAAGACAAAACCGCCTTCAAAACCACTCAATGGAGCTAAAACACACCGTTTGAAAAGTTGAGGGTGGTGGTTTACCCGGTTTTGCGGTTCAAGATGGAAAAGCCGCTGTGAGCCTGTTCGCTTGTTTTATTAGCCGGCTTGTTCCAATTTATTCTCTCTCATATAACACTATTGACAGCCAAAATCAGCCAGTCAACAGAACCTTCAACAATAAACCCCGGTGTTTGATGATGATAAAAAAAACCAGGTGTTAGTGCTCTTCAAACTATTGAAACAGTTCGGTTTTGACTTTATGTAGCGTGCATGGTAAAGTTCATATAAATGACATTGCTGCAGAGTTTTTTTTCCCCAATTTGCATAGTGGTTGTATAGTCATTTGCATTGCGACCTGCAAGAATTTGTCTTTTGCTTGCATCCTTCGTATCATATTGGCTGGTTTCAAATTTTAGAAGATCATATAAAATTCAAGTAGTTCCAAGCAAGAAAGTAAAATGTTGGACCTGAGTTTAGAAAAAATAAATAAATGGTTTCATATTTTTCCAAGTTAAACCAATATTTATATGAATTTTCTCATATTAAATCAGATCTTTAGTATTTTTCAATGCAATATTTATTCTAAAAAAGTATTTGGATAATTTTCTGAAAATATATTTCTGTAACTTTTTTTATAAAGTAATTGATCTAACATAAACTAAACTATGGTGAAATTCCCATTTACCTCACTCGTTGTTGATGTGGCGCAGACTGACTGTCGTGGCATGTCCAAACTGCTTCCTAACCACTGAGGGCCAACGGTTTCAATAGTCTGAGGAGCGCAAACATCCAATTTTGTAGTTGAAGGAGATAAAATGGACTATCCCAATAATTAAGGGAGTCATATGATGACTTTTCCCTTCTTTAAAACTATTTAGTCATTATTAGAGAGGAGATTTTATGGCTCAAAATAATTATCGTACAAAATGGTTTAGCGAATCAACATAAATAATGTGGCATGCTAACTTGCTAGTAATGATTGTTCATTCTGGTATGCATGCTGCGCTACGATCTGATGTGTTAGCTTAACAGATATCAAGGTACTTCCAAACAGACAGCTTCATTTTGAATTTTTTTTCCAAAGTTACATCATTACTGTAGTTCCCACTTCCCAACAATATCTATTTTGATTTTTGCTTTTGAAAAACTAGCAAAAATGCCCATGCGTCGCAACGGGACTAACAAATGCATTACTAAAATCTTTACTGAGACGGGCAAAACCGATCAATCGAGGCAGATATCGCAACCGTCTCGGATTACTGTGCCTTTCTTGAGTCAGGCATCAAGGAAAAAAAACATATATAAGAACGCCGAACGCATCCACGGGCGGCCACCATCGCCGTTCGCCGGTGCCTACTCCTCGCTGGATCACATGTACCATCGGATTAGCCCGTCCGCCTACCTCTATGTCCGACCTGCCGCCGCAACATTGTAATTAAGTTACAGTCAATTTATGCATTGGCTGGGAAAAGACGAGAAGCTAACAAAAACCTTTTTATGGAAAATCCTATATAGTCTATGTAAAATCTTGAGATCAACTTTTACTCTTTCGTCCGTTGCCATTTTTTATTTTCTATAGCGAAAGAGGTAGGAGGTACGAAGTAGTATTTGTTTTGGATACTGATCCGGTTCGGTCACGGCAAAGCTTTGCACATGGGCATGCATCGCTCCTCTCGTTTATGCGGAGTATACGTACGTATGTATACATTTTGGAGAAGGATCCGGTTTGGACTACGCACGGACTACTTTGATGCAAGCACGGACGACGGACAAATTATTTGGTGGCGGACAGATTTGGGGCAGTATGAAATCTGTTTGTTATATTATTAGTAGAGGAGTAGAGATATTTTGTTAAACTTGTTAAATCTATACATAATATTTAATTACTTAAATTTGTATTTGTCCCATAATTTTTTATGTAATTTATAACTTTATTGTTTTTTTTAAAAAAAGAAAGAAAAAACCAATTCACGCCTTAGCCCAGTACTGAATTTTTACATCAGAAATCCTCGAGTTTTTTAAATTTAATTTAGATCTTTCCATTTTTTTTTACATCTGGAAGTATTTTTACATCTGAAACCCTATAATTTTTATTCTCTCTTTTCTCTGCTAAACCACGTAACATTTAAGAGTAGGAGTACGGGCGGGTGTCGGAGGCAGAAGAAATTAGAGGTGGACTAAAATTTTGGCTCCTTATTAGTAGTTATAGATAGAAGAGTGGTGTAAACCTTAAAGACGCTCGTGATAAAACACACAACGATCGCACAAACAGCTAAACACACAGATGCAAGACCATCAAGTTGCTCCAACACCAAACACTGCACTGTAGTAAACAGGCCTGTCATGAGAAATACATGATTCGCCATCATCTTAACAAAGAGAGTCGTTTGTCATGCACATGGTACAAGAAATTGGTTTGGTCCCTCAAACTAACACTAAAACACTGATTGATTTACAGCACAGCACTGTCTAAGAATAACTTAAAACACGAGCTACTTGACTCCTGAGCAGCAGCTGCGACAGAGAAGCCTCTGCTTCTAAACCTGATCAAGAATGGTGCCACGCCTGCACTAGGCAAAGCAAGAACCAACATCGTCTTCATGCCACCTCAGCTCAAACCAGCAACCATCCCAACGGGCAATGGGGCTGCAAGTTGCATATGGTCCATCTAAATTAAAGTGCCAAGAGGACCAAGTTTTAATAAGCAAAAAGAAAAGTGAGAATTGCACTAACCCACATCCCTGTCACCTGTTCACATACTGGACAGTCCCAATCTTCCTATGCACAATCCCAATCTTTCATCATCATCATAATTCCTTTGACAACAGAGCCTCAATGAGGGCAAGATGTGCCCCTCCAGCATCTCAATCTGTGAGGAGCAAGCAACAGCGCCGAGAATGAAGCTGCAAGGGGCATGCAGGTGGCCTCACAGCCCACGCTTCACCTCTCACCTCTCAGTTTCTTGTGTATTGGACTAGAGGGGTTGTCCAATAAACCTCGAGTAGTTTCTGTTTAAAGGAGAACAAGAGCATAAAGGGCCCGTTTCTGCATCTCAGTATGCGGGGAGCAACTACACCGAGAGTACGCACAGGCTCTCTGCCTTACGCCTCTCGGTTCTTTTATGCCTGCTACCATACGCCAGCAAAACAAAGGATAATATGTTTGTGCACACTGGCAGGTGCAGGCATACCCGGGCCCCTCACCGGGGCCGGGCAAAGCGCAAACTAGCATCAGGCTGTTGTTGGTGAGTCTGTACCAATAAAAAATCTGTTAGTCAAGCAAATTTAGCTAGTGCATATCAGGAGTTTCAATCCATTCAAAGTTAAATACTCCTAGAGTACAACACATAATGCAATAGGATTTCTAGGAACATATGATGCCATTATAGTGAATACGAACCATATACTGTGAATTCATAAGCTTCTATAATATAAGTTTCTAGAATAACACTCAAGCAGATATCAACTCAGTATGATCAACAAAGGATGAAAAGATCACATAGGATGAAAAAAAAAGCATATACAGACCTGTGCAAATGGTCCCATGGATTCCTGTGGATGTACAAATGGGACTCCAGGGCGTGAAGGTATGGCATATTGCTGTGAAGCATGCATGAAAATAGACGATCTCACAGGTGCACCAGTATGGCCAGGGCTGTAAGGTCCCATGACACCATCCGGCCCATAGCCAATTGCATTAGATGCCTGAGCCGCTGACCATGACGCAGGCATGTGCTGAGCAATTGGACGAGGTGGTTGTTCAACAGCAACAGGTGATCGGTGTGCTGAACCAAGCTGGGGGAATTCAGTGTTGTAGTTAACAGCAGGGGCATACAGGGGTTGAATTGTGTATGGGCCACCACTAAATCCAAATCCAGGATCAAATCTTTGCATATACCTGTAAAAATCACTCACGATGAGTAAAAAGAATTTCTAGGGATCAAGTATGACTACCACAGTGAACAAGAACAGAAAAGGTATCACGTAACCCGAACTAGCTTAACCAACTTCATAGAAAACAAGTATGTCACAAGATTGTGTTTCCTATAAAAAATGATCATCTAATTGCCATGCTTCACTAGCATCCCACCAGTAGTAATCAAACTGATATTTCGCCGCCAGTTGACTTCAAAAGTTTAGGGCTATTTAAATGAAGACTTCACTAAACTTAAAAGGCAATGGCATAAAATGCATAAGAAACTATTGTAGGAGAAGCATGGTAAAAATGACCATAAAAGCTTTCTTGTTCATGGTGCGATAGGAATATAGCAGCAGAGATATGTTACGAGAAAAGACACTGACCTGTCATAGCTTCTGTCATAATCAGGATCCTTGCGCTCTGACTCACGGTCTCTGAAAATTGCAACCCTATTGTTCTGCCTGTTTCTACTCACTGCTGGCTCCTTATCAATCTTGCTTCTACTTGACCTGCTGCTAGCTGAAGTGGTAGTCAAGCTCCTCTCGAGAGTAATTTCAGCTCCTTGGCCCATTCTATTGCTTGAGTTCAACTCCAAGGAAGTGGACCTGTGAAGAGTACTGGGTAGAGTCACTTCCTCAGCTGAACTCCCATCAGTAGCATTACTGCTATTGCTGTTGTTAAATATCCGCGCCCGTGCTTTGTTGTATTCCTCTTTCCTTTCTTCGACGCTTTTCTGGAGGTTCTCTCTAGATGAGTGAGCACTTGAGCTGTTCATGCCATGGAAATTCTTTTGAGGCCTCTGCTTAATAGCTACTTTCGCCACAGAGATGTTTTCTTCTTGTGGCAGGTTAACTGGAATATCTGCAAGGCGCACAGCAGGCAGTCGGCACTCGGATGATGTCTTACGGAGGATGATACGTGAACCAGTTCCATCAGGCAAACTGTTGTCTGGTATGGCAATGGACTGCAGGGAGTAATGCTGCGCCAGGCGATGTGCAGCGAGACGCAGATATGAAGTTGGAAGATTACTAAAGTCACAATCTGTACGCCTAGGGTCACGAATGAACTTCAAAATTTCTTGCTCCATTCTTAGGACTGCAGAAAGGAATAGACTGGAGTCAAATACAAGGAACAGGCACATTTTGTCAGTTATTAAAGCATTAGGCAATGGAACAGTCAAAATTGTAAAGTTCCAGTAGATGACAATCAACCATCAGATGCACTAGCTGCTTGGAACAAACACTCTTGCAATTCATATTTTTTGGAACAGAATTTTACTATCTGCTGGTTGTATAAATCTCTTATCCTTAGGGCCAGGCATGCTTGCACATATTAAAAGGGCATAAGATGCATGGAATACATTATAACATCTCCCAGATACCTAGCTAGCTCGCTATAGTAACAAGCACTATGGGGAGAATTTGATAAAGACAGCACACAACATATAAGTACAAGAATACAACATGTGCCCTATGAATGAAGCAGCCAGCCGCCTGTGCACATCTCAAAACAAGCAAGGAACACTCTGCACGAATCCTAAGCTAACCTTTTCGTCACCCAATCATCAAGTTAATAGAATCGCATAACAGGCAAATCTATCGGTAAAGTAACTCCGGAGGAGGCGTGAATTTTACCAGAAAGCCTCTCCCTTGGTTTCTCGAGGGCCTCCCGCAGGAACTGATCGACCTGGGCGACCAAATCCTCACGCGGAGCCGAGGGAGCCGAGGCAGGTGGGCCCTGCGGCTGCAGAGTGGGCGGCGGCTGTGGCGGGTCCTGGTCGTCGGCGAGGTCGGGCGACGAGGACACGCGGCGCGCGGAGAGGATAAGCCGGCTCATGGGCCCGTCGATGTCGGCCGTCTCCCACGAGTCCGGCGCGGCGGCTGCGGCTGCCGCTGCGGCGTCCTCGGCTGCGGGCTCCATGGCTTTGCGTGCGCGGGGCGATCCGGAGCTAGAGTGCAGAGGGGCGCCGGGCAGAGAGGCTTGAGCTGGGAACGAGCACGGCCATGGGGCCGGGGCGCCGGGATCTGGAGGAGGAAGCGCAGCTAGGGTTTGGTTCTTCTGCGGTGCAGGTGCTGGGAGGAACGAACCTGGACGCGGTGGAGATAGTAATCTAACGCGAAGGCGAGGAGGATAGGGAGAGGAAGCAGGTGAGCACTGGAAGTTACGAGATTACCCTTGCGGCATTGCCGTGTGGGCTGTGCCATTCGCGACACGGAGGGGTGGTTTCGGTACGCGTTGCGGGGGTGAACGAAACCACAGGGACACGGGATCCCAGTCCCACTCGGTGGTGTTTCCGTGTCAGTCTGGGCAAAATACCCGTTATCCGAAGCCGAAATACCCAAATCCGAACCCGAAATCCGAACTGCCACTACCCGAACTAGAAATCGGATACTGATTTCTAATACCCGATATTACTTCGGGTAATTTGGGTAATACCTGCCGGTACCCGAACTATCCGAGGACTAGAATCACCGCTCCCCAAAACACCAGATACACGCAGAGCCTAACAGGCCAAAAATCTACAAAACAAATAATATAAAAACATCTACACAATCTAACCGCCAGCAGCAGTCTATTAGTTTATCGAAGGGTCCCGTTCCCGTGAGCTGTGACCTTCTCTCCCTTTCCTTGTCTCGTTTCCTCTCCCAAAACCAGCCGCCGCCTCCAGGAGTCCATCGAAGGGGCACCGGCGCGGGTTCGTCGCGTGGAATCGCGTCGCCGTGCGCGGACGGCGGACCTCACTCCGTGTGCCTCGCGTCGCCGTGCGCGGACGACGGACCTCACTCCGTCCTCTGCCCTCTGCTCGTCTCTCACTTCATCCCGACACGCGCCGACACACGCTAGGTAGTCAGGCCACTGCGCGCCGCCCTCTGCCCCTCTCCGCCTCTCCGTCTCCAACGCACGGCCGCCCGCCGAGACCGACCTCCGATCGCCCCATGCATCCGAGCCCCGCCCGATGCCCCTGACAGGCGAGAAAGCAGTGCCACGCCGTTGCCTCCCAGCCTCAATCTCGGGTAGACTGGGTATACCCGAACCCGAACCCGAATTATCGGGTACCCGAAAAATCGGGTAGTGTTTTTTTTGGGTTAAATATCGGGTATTGTTGACGGTAGATAACTCTTAATTTTAACCGTTAACTAAACATGAAAAAAGACTTAAATATAAATACCATCTAGAAATAGGGGTTATACTAACGGAATTCCACGAGTTTTGGTGAAT
>JAKNSH010114553.1:0-11439 GCA_027790015.1 Cymbopogon flexuosus | reverse complement strand
CATGGACTTGGCGGAGCAGGTATGCTCTACATCTATGCTGCTTATTTGTCATTTTGCTGCACCCCTTTAATTGATTTATGGACATGGTTTTACCGTGAACTTCCTATGTTGGTGTGTAAACATTGCCTAGCCTTCCATTTGTTCCCTTCATAGTTTGGAATTGCTAATGGTTGGATATTAATACATGCATTCCTTAATTCCTCATTCTAATTGAACTCTTGGGTGTTGACGTGGTGCATATTGAAAGCTCTTGTTCAGAAATGGTCCATTTAACGCAATTGTGTTAAGTGTTAGGTTGTTTTTCTAAAATATTCCTATGTCCTGATCTACAGCTTCCACTCTATGGTAATCCATCTTAATCTCTCTCGGAAATTAGATTAGATGTTATTAGTGTTGTGTTTTTTTGGTGTGTGTGGATGTATGTGTTTGGGTTGTTGTTTGTCTCATCTTTCTTCTATTAATACAATGATACGCAGCTCTCCTGCCGTCCTACGTATTCGAGAAAAAAGTTATTATTCTCATACTATTATTCTGGCACCTCTCTATCTTGATTATACGGCATGGTCATTCCTTACCTTTTCTTTCTTGGGGTATAATTAAAGTGATGAAATTTGAATTTGATATAATCTCTTTGAAAATGTTACTCTAAATCATTTTCAATTCCTGTTTGCTGTCAAATTTAGTTGGATTTAGTACAAGTGGTCATCAAGAAGTGTCAGCTACAGAAGTTCAAGTGATTATTTCTGTTTATAAATTTGTATTGTCTTAATTCTTCTGTGACACCTTTGACAAGGGTAGAGCTTTAGGTCCAACACGGGCCGTGCTCTCCCCCACCCTTCATGTTAGCAACTTCATAAAAGAACTGGAAGTATTTTGAGCTAAATCGCTAATGAAGCATGTAAACACGCTTTTGGAGACACTGTATTCATCTTCAAATCACTGCCATCTTCCCCTACTAGCTTCGGCTGCAAGCTCTGCCACTGGTTTTCAATAGAACATTTTTCTGGTTTTTACTGTTGTTTGGATGTCTAGAAATAATGTCTTCTCGTTTGAAATACTATGCATATGGATAATAGATGCATACATGTACAATCTCTTTGTATTTGCATGCATGCTCTTGATGGTGGCCTAACATATATGATATGTTTCTCTTTATTTAGTCATTGCAAGCTCTTAAAAAAATTTCCCTCGAGCATCCAACTGCTTGCTTGCGGGCTGGTGCACTAATGGCAGTCCTATCATACCTTGACTTTTTCTCCACAGGTGTTCAGGTAATCACTCTGCCTATTCTAGATTTTTGCATCACAAAAAAACTATGTTTGTTTCTTATGCGTTACTTGTTTCTATTCTGTGCAGATGAACTATACTATTTATTCTTGTTATTTATTTTTATTGCTAACTGCTGTTTTTGTTGATGGAATGCTTTCAGAGAGTTGCATTAGCTACAGCTGCTAATATGTGTCGGAAACTTCCTTCTGATGCATCAGATTTTGTAATGGAAGCGGTTCCGCTTCTTACTAATCTACTGAACTATCATGATTCAAAAGTACAGTTGCTATTCCAAATGCTGATTTCCTTCATGATACCATCTATGTTTCAAATGCTGATGTTATGTTTTACCCTATTCCAGGTACTAGAGCATGCTTCTGTCTGCCTTACCCGTATCGCGGAAGCTTTTTCACCGTTTCCTGAAAAATTGGATGAGTTGTGCAATCATGGATTGGTTGCACAAGCTGCTAGCTTAGTATCTGTTAGCAACTTAGCAGGACAAGCATCCTTGAGTACATCGACATATACGGTACACTTTGTTTTTTCTTCTTTTTGTTACAATTATTTATTTTAGATCTCTTAAATTTATTCCATGCTTTCTTACAGGGTGTAATTCGTCTGCTCTCAATATGCGCAAGTGGATCACCTCTGGCAGCTAAAACGCTTCTCCTTCTTGGAATTAGTGGCACACTTAAAGATATCCTTTCAGGGTCTGGGTTGGTTGCTGGCACAACTGTGTCCCCTGCTTTAACAAGACCAGCTGATCAGGTTATTTTGCCTTTTCATAGGTGCACTTTAATGCTCCTTGGGTATCGTGTGTGCTTGGTATCTACATTCGTTGTTTATCTCAACAAGCTAAGTATAAATTAATGAAACTTTTTGAGTGATAATTTTTTGTATTTCAGAGTTAAACATAACCTATGCTTCAGATAGCACTTTAAGCATTGATTACAAACCCAGGATATCATCTCTATTAACGCCCCCTTCGGCACGCCTTTGGCTCCGGCTTTGCAAGGAGCTCTGCCAAACGGCCATCTAAAAAACTTTTCCTTGCATGGAGCCTTGAGGAGCCGGAGACGAGAAAAGTGCCATCTCTCAGCTTCTCACAAACTTGATACAAATTATTGCAGTGCCACTGGAGCCATTTTTGCCAAATGTCCAAGAAAGCTTCAACTGGCCCTAATTATAAAGCCACACAATTAATTGCGCACCGTTCCCAACCTTACATGTCCCTCAATATAGCATTCTGTGCGCCACACATGCCTGAAAATCTTCCATGTTCTCTCTTCTACCACTGTGTGGTGCAGTGAGGAGGCTTAACTGTAGGAGTGCCTAATGAGTGCCATATGGCATCTTTACGAACAATGATACAGGAACAAGTGTCATCAGAGAAAAAAAATTATATATATTTTTAAAACATTGTTTTTGATGAAATGAAAAACCAAGCAAGTCCCATAACATGTGTTTCTAATAATGCAATTTGTTTTTTAATCATAACCAAATATTACACTTTTAGTTTGTATTAGTTTGTACAGTCAATATAGTCAATGTTCCTCTATGTCATGTCATTGTCTTTTCTTCAATGCGAGCATACTGTTCCCATGTTGAGCATTTGTGAACTTGATGTTATTGTATGTTGTATTCTTGGTACCCGAAGAATATATTATGACATTGGCACAGTTTCTGTTTGTGATAAATTGTCATCAATGTTAAATTTTAATGGATATTATAACTTGTAAAGCTACCGACTTTTGGTAGTAGTTATAGATTATCACTACATGATCCATATGCAAATGATGCCATTATGTGTTTTTTGATATTATATGCAGATGAATGAGATTGTGAAGCTTGCAGATGAGTTGCTTCCTCCTCTGCCTGTTGGGACCATTTCTTTACCGATGTATTCTGATGTTCACATGAAAGGTTCTTCTGTAAAGAAATCCACTTCTAGTAAGCAGGGTGAGCATGGTACAACAGGAAATGAACTATCAGGTCGGGAGAAGTTATTGCGTGATCAGCCTGAACTTCTGCAGCAATTTGGTATGGACCTGTTACCTACCATGACACAGGTCAGTCTCCTGTCTTATTAGTGTTTTCTTTGATTTAATGGTAATGCTGATGTGGTAGTATGGCACACATTGTTGCTATCATGTTGATGTGATTCTTAAGGACTTCAATATCTTGAACAGGTGTATGGCTCTAGCGTAAGTGGACCAATACGCCACAAGTGCTTATCTGTCATTGGAAAATTAATGTACTTTAGTTCAGCCGAGATGATCCAGTCTCTCCTTAGCACGACAAACATTTCCAGGTGCTAACACAAAACTTTGGAATCTTTCATTAAGTTATCTCATGTTATTAGAAACTGTCTTATCATGTGAATTCTAAATATTTTTTCAAGCTATTGACTTTTATATTAACCATTGCAGCTTTTTAGCTGGCATTTTAGCTTGGAAAGATCCACAAGTGCTGATCCCTGCTCTTCAGATAGCAGAAGTTTTAATGGAAAAGCTTCCAGAGATATTTGTGAAGATGTTTGTGAGGGAAGGCGTTGTTCATGCTGTTGAGTCACTTATATGCCCAGAGTTCTCTGGTCAAGTGACTCCTCAAGTGTCACAGCTGGACAATCATGTGGATTCCATTACATCTTCGCAAAGTAGGCGTAACCGCCGTCGAAATAATGCTGTGAATACTGAAAACAACTTGCCTGATGGATCAAAAGGTTCCCATTCTGTGATTGCCAATTCACCACCAAGCACAGCTGAAGTTCCAAATAATAGTCTCCGTGCATTAGTAAGTAATCATGCAAAGTCATTTAAGGATAAGTATTTCCCTTCAGAGCCTGGCTCAAGTGACATTGCAGTTACTGATGATCTCCTTAAACTGAGGGCACTTTGTGCAAAACTGAATACAACAGCTGACACTATCAACACAAAAGCTAAAGGAAAATCAAAGGCTGTGGTAGGCAATAGCTTTGATGTGTTATGCAATATTGAGGAGAAATTAGATGGTATAATAGCTGAAATGTTGTCCGAGCTTAGCAAAGGGGATGGTGTTTCGACATTTGAGTTCATCGGAAGTGGAGTTGTTACAGCTTTGCTAACCTATCTGTCTTGTGGTACATTTGGGAGGGAAAAGGTGTCTGAAGCAAACATACCAAATTTGCGTCATCAAGCAGTCAGACGATACAAGGCATTTATATCTCTTGCCCTTCCAAATGATAAAAATGGGAATAAAACTCCTATGGCATTCCTAGTCAATAAACTGCAAAGTGCCCTCTCTTCGTTGGAACGTTTCCCAGTTGTGCTTAGCCATTCTGGAAGAGCGCCGACTTTGGGAGGATCCCGTGTGACGACAGGCTTGGGAGCTTTGTCACAGCCCTTCAAATTGCGTCTTTGTCGAGCGGCTGGTGAAAAGTCACTTAAGGATTATTCATCCAATATTGTTCTTATTGACCCATTAGCAAGTCTGGCAGCTGTTGAAGATTTTCTTTGGCCTAGAGTCCAGCGCACTGAGCCAGTATCGAAGCCTCCAGCCTCATCTGCAAATATTTCTGAGTCTGGAGCAGCAAGTTCCACAGCTTGTGTGCCTTCAATTCCACCAGGAACTCAATCTGGCCGTCGGGCATCATTAAGATCACAGTCAGCTGCTACTAGTAATGCAGTTAAGAAGGATTATCAGGAGGGAAGCATGAACACATCAAAGGGAAAAGGAAAAGCTGTTCTTAAGTCGAGTTTGGATGAACCTAAAGGCCCACATACTAGGAATGCTGCACGAAGAAAAGCTGCTTCAGAGAAAGATGCTGAACTGAAGCCATCACATGGCCACAGCACTTCTGAGGTTAGATACTTGTGCATTCAGTCTTATTTGCTATTTGCATAATATATGCTCTCATAGCTGACCTCTGTTCCTAAGTTTGGTTTCAATTTCTGACTCTGGGACAGCTTGGTTGCAAATGTTTTTTAACAATGCCTTTTGTTGTTTACTCAGCTGACAAATGACTTCTGTAGTAATGCGTTAATGACATAACAGTATTGCAGCTATTTCGTCTTAGTATCCATAGTGTATTTAGTTTGATCACTACTTAGGTTTAGTATGTATGCAGAGGATTTCAAAGGGTTATATTGCAGAGACAAACAATGTACAGATTATATTATTACATTACTATATAAGTATAATATCATAAATGTATAGCAATGAAAATGTACTAAGCTGTGGCATTTGTGTGTACATTGCATTTGTATTATTATAGCTGAATAAGATATAAAAACTGAAGAAACAAAGACGAAAGTAGAAAATATGCCTGTTTCACTATAATTTAAAGTGATGTTATGTAATGACCTGACTACATTTTTATATCTTAGATAGTATACTGAACTATATGATGGATACCCACAAATATGACATATGAGTTTATTTCTTTACTCTAAATAACAGATATTTTTGTATTTCATTTTTAAATATCTAAGGGAAGTTTTCTGGGCAAACAACTGTATGAATTATTGTTTGGACTAGCGTATGCATGCTAGTTTATCTGAATTTTAGAAACTAAACAGATCGAACGGCCTTCAACATATATTTATATTAAGTATTATACCTGCAGGATGAAGATCTTGATGTTTCTCCAGTTGAGATTGATGATGCTTTAATGCTTGATGATGACGACGAGGATGTCTCCGAGGATGAGGATGATGATCATGAGGCGGTAATATATTTTTTTTTTCCATTTTGCTTATTACTACAAAGGATTGTATTTTGAGTGGACATGATTTGCAACTCTTTTTTTTGTTGAAATGTTCAGGTTCTCCGAGGGTCTCTTCCTTCCTGTGTTCCTGAGAGAGTGCATGATGTCAAATTGGGAGATGCTGATGATTCTAGTGCTGCCTCATTGGCAAATGATAACCAGGCACAGCCCTCATCTGGTTCCAGTACCAAAAATACTTCTGCCATGGGATTGGATGCTGTTGAATTTAGAAATCCAAGCACATTTGGTTCACGGGGTGCAATGTCGTTTGCTGCAGCTGCAATGGCTGGATTAACTTCAGTAGGTAGTCGTGGTATTAGAGGTAGCCGAGATCGCAATGGCCTTCCATTGGGTGGTCGTACAACTGAGCATCATAACAAATTGATATTTACAGCTGGTGGGAAGCAGCTTAACAAACATTTGACTGTATATCAAGCTGTTCAAAGGCAAGTAGTTCATGATGAGGATGATGAAGATCGGTTAGGTGGATCTGATTTACCTGATGATAGTAACCACTTCTGGGGTGATGTATTCACTATAACATATCAGAAGGCTGATAACACAGCGGAGAAGGGGTCTGTTGGAGGTTCAGCTTCAGTGCCAAAACCTTCCAAATCGGATTCTTGCAGAACTTTATCTGAAAAATCGTGTGCTTCTCTTCTTGATAGTATTTTGCAAGGAGAGCTTCCCTGCAATTTAGAGAAATCAAACCAAACCTACAATATCTTATCACTATTACGTGTGTTGGAGGGCTTGAATCAGTTATCTCCTCGTCTGAAACTGCAGGCAACCTGTGATGATTTTGCTGAAGGAAAAGTTGCTACGTTGGATGGGCTATACGATGTTGGAGCTAAGGTACCCTCAGAGGAGTTTGTCAACAGTAAGATGACCCCAAAACTTGCTCGGCAAATTCAGGATGTTCTTGCACTGTGTAGTGGCAGTTTACCATCTTGGTGTTATCAGCTGACGAAAGCTTGCCCTTTCCTGTTTCCTTTTGAAACACGAAGACAATATTTCTATTCCACAGCTTTTGGGTTGTCTCGTGCACTGCATCGTCTTCAGCAACAACCGGGTGATAATAATAACACTGCTTTTGAAAGAGAAGTCAGGGTTGGTAGACTGCAACGCCAGAAAGTCCGTGTTTCTCGTAACCGTATCTTGGATTCTGCGGCTAAAGTTATGGAGATGTTCTCTAATCAGAAGGCTGCCCTAGAAGTTGAATACTTTGGTGAAGTTGGAACTGGACTTGGTCCAACTTTGGAGTTTTATACTCTCTTAAGCCGTGAACTGCAAAGGGTTGACTTAGGATTATGGAGATCTCATTCTCCAGACGATTCTGGCATGCAAATTGATGGAAATGTTGATAATTTAACAGATGAAAAGCATGATTCAGAATCACTTGTTGAGAGCAGGAACATAGTACAAGCACCTCTTGGTTTATTTCCTCAGCCTTGGCCACCTAGTGCTGCTGCATCAGAAGGTAGCAAATTCTTCAAAGTTGTCGAGTACTTCCGCTTAGTTGGTCGAACGATGGCAAAAGCATTGCAAGATGGAAGGCTTCTCGATTTGCCTTTGTCAACAGCATTTTACAAACTTTTGCTTGGACAAGTAAGCATGAGACCCCTTGAGCCAGATTCATTTTATATTTTATAACTTCTGTTTTCTGTTAGCACTTAACTTTCTATGTATGCCTTTCCCTTGTTAACTTTCAAATTTGCTTCAATAGGAACTTGATTTGTATGATATATTATCTTTTGATACCGATTTCGGAAAGACACTGCAAGAACTGCAAATTCTCGTTGCACGTAAACAATTTCTTGAGTCCTGCTCTAGTGAGAGCCAAAAAATAGAAGAATTGTGCTTCCGAGGTGCTCCCATTGAAGATTTATGTTTGGACTTCACTCTTCCGGGCTATCCTGATTATGTTCTCAAGGAAGGTGGAGAGAATACAGTGGTAAGTGATGTGGTGGCCTAGGCGCCCCCACCCCCCCTCTCTTCAGTGTTGCTGCAGAATACTTATATTGTTATCCGCCTCTGTAGGTCAACATCTATAACTTAGAAGAGTATATTTCTTTGGTTGTGGATGCTACTGTTAAGACTGGAATAATGCGGCAAGTAGAGGCATTGAAGGCCGGATTCAACCAGGTATGTTTGGTTCACGGGTGATTTCTGTTAATCTATGATCGTAGCTAGCACTTTTATTTATTTTTTGAAAAAAATATTCATTGTATATTTGCCGCTTCAGGTGTTTGACATATCATCACTTCAAATATTTTCTCCTCAAGAACTTGATTATCTTATTTGTGGTCGCCGTGAACTTTGGGAGGTATTGCTTCTGTGCTGTCATTCTTTATGTTGTACTTCCTCTGTCCCAGAATGATAAGTGTATTTTGTACAGGAAAAAGTCAAGTTTTACAAACTTTGACCAACATTTATATACAAGTTTAGGACATAAAACTCACATCAATAAATTTATATTCGAAGTGTCTCTAAGATTGACATTAATTGTTTAGCTGATGAAAACATATTGCAAGAGAAATTAATGGTCAATATTTTGTTTGACTTTTCCCTGATCAAAATACACTTAATATTCGGGATGAATGGAGTAGTTATTTTGTCTTATTCTGAACAATTTCACATCATGCAGCTGGAAACACTGCCTGAACATATAAAATTCGACCATGGTTATACCTCCAAGAGTCCTGCAATTATCAATGTAAGTTTCCCTGCTTCTTTTGTGTTTCATTTGTAAGTTCCATTAGTTTATTTTGGATGTTTCTGCTGTGCTGTTTTGCAGTTTCTTGAGATCATGGCAGAATTTACTCCTGAGCAGCAACATGCTTTCTGCCTGTTCGTGACTGGTGCTCCTCGGCTTCCACCTGGGGGTTTGGCTGCCCTAAATCCTAAGTTGACTATTGTTAGGAAGGTAAGTTGGTTATCTTTGTTAACATTTCTACTTTATGGTTGACATGCCTACCCACATATTATTGAACCTTTGAATTTTGTTTGAATTCCAGCACTCATCTGTGGCAAATAATACTTCAAATCCAACTGGAGCAACAGAGTCTGCAGATGATGATTTGCCCAGTGTCATGACTTGTGCTAACTATCTTAAACTGCCACCATACTCCACCAAGGTATTCTTCTTTCTGCTTTTTGGTGAACTGTGGTTATATCACCTGTGTTCTCTTGGAAATCGAGGATTCAGAAACCCTGTCACCAAAGAATTACTTGACCGGCCTTTATAGTAACTGGTAACTGTGTTCAACTTAGGAAGTGGAAACTAAAATTTAATATGGTCAGCACCTTAGAGCATCTTCAACAGTTTGTCACTCAGCTTTCCCATCCTTGATTTTTTTAGCAAAACAATAAAAAACACTCCAAACAGTTTGGCATCTTGCTTCCCATTTTTGCCAACTTGCTAAAAATCGCTCTCCAGCGTGCATATATGTGCGCGTGATTCGCGCGCGCATCAGCCTTCCACGCTGCTGCTCGTGGGTCATGGCTGACAAAAATGACCTCTGCTCCTGCCGTCTGCCGGACGGCGTGTGTAGTACTGCTGCTGCCTGCTTGTGCGCTTGCGTGGTACTCCTGCTTGTGCATAGTACTACTGGCTGGCTGCTTGTCTAATTGATGCTGCTGCTAGTGGCCGGCAGATGCTGCTGCTGTCCATGTCCCCTCGTGCTGCTCCTTCAAAACAAGCAAGCATAGCAGTAAACCGGCGTCCTTCATGCGCGCGCGACAAGTGTTTGGCGTGGAAAAAAGTTCCCGATGAAAAAAAGCTTGTGGGCCTTCCTTTTTTATTTTGGGAAGTAAAATATGCTATACTCTTGGAGATGGACTCTTTTTCTCCGCCCCCATATTATTTTGGGAGTTGACAAACAACATGATTTGGGAAACAAAAAAATAGCAAACTGTTCAAGATGACCAGCGACTCAAGTTAGAATAATTATTTTGTTAGTTTAAATTCAACATAGCATATACCACATTGTTTGAACTTTTATTGATGCATGCTGTTTTTTTTTCCTAAAGAAAATATTTACAGTGCTACTCGTGCAAGTGTGCCCGTAGCCTTGTTACCAGTACCTTCCATCTGAATTGTGTGCTGTTGTTGGAACTTGCAGGCTATCATGTTAAAGAAACTGCTTTATGCGATCAACGAAGGCCAAGGGTCATTTGATCTTTCGTGAAGCTCAACACTAACATAGATATTGATCAACCGAGAAATTTGTGTCATTGTTATATGTTACCCAGAGTTAGTTTCTTCCTCATGTATGACATAGGTTAAAGTCAGGTCTCCATAGTCCCACCTTAGGTTTCGATGCTGTGTGCCTTTGGGTGTGGATATCTATATTCTCTCCTTTTTTCCTTTGGTTGTATATTCTTGCGGATCTTTATAGTGAATAATAGTAATAAATTGTTTTGCACTCCATACTACGCTCCTTGTAATCATCAACGACTCAGAGTAATGTGGATGCTGCCTGCGTCCACCCAGGCCCAGCTCTGAAGCCTTCATCAGGCCGTCAAACTTCGGTAGATTGTTTCGGTGGTCGCTGCCCACGCGAATCGGCTGGTTAGGGGCCCATAAAACTTCTCATTGGAATTTCGGGGCTAGCCAAAATCGTGGTAGTTATGTGCTGAAGCCTTTTCAGCTTTGTTGAAGAAGGGAGAGGAAGATGGGTTGATCAGTGGAGTAAAAGTTTGCAACGAGGCTCCTAGCATTTCTCACCTGTTATTTACCAATGACTTTATAATTTTGTTTCATGCAAATGAAGGGGGCTAGGTGGACCTGCAGAATATACTCCAGAGGTATGAGGCTTGTTCTGGACAGGTCATCAACAAGGCAAAATCAGCCATTCTCTTAGCAAGAATGTGGATTCAGATAAAAGGAAAACTGTGTGTGATCTGCTACAAGTCACAAAAGAGACGATGAATGAAAGATACTTGGGACTATCAGTGCATGTAGGCATGTCAAAAATGAAAACTTTTGGGTATCTAAAGGATAGAATGTGGAAAAGAATACAGGGGTGGAATGAAAATTTCCTTTCATGGGCAGGAAAGGAGATCATGATAAAGGCAGTGGCTCAAGCAATCCCAACATTCACTATGGGGTGCTATGACCCACAAAAACTTTGTGTGACCAGATTGGGGCCATGATCTGTCGTTTTGGTGGAACCACCTGGAAGAAAAACATAAAATACATTGGCTGAGCAAGGACCGAATGACTAAGCCTAAGGAAGAGGGAGGGCTAGGTTTCAGAGATATCCACTTGTTCAACAAGGCGATTGAAAGGTCCTAAATGGCTAGAGGGGGGTGAATAGCCTATAAAATTTTCTTGCAAAGCACTAAAACAAGTTGTTAGTACTTAAGATGGCGAAGCTCTTCTAGCACTAGCTCAACTAAGCTATGCAAGCCACCTACACAAT
>JAKNSH010114511.1:0-15607 GCA_027790015.1 Cymbopogon flexuosus | reverse complement strand
ACCCGTGTTGGTCTCCATCTCTCCAACGATGCCTGCTAGGAACCAAAAAGTGAAATCACCCGTGTTGGTCTCCAACTCTACGGTGACTTATAGGAAGGTAGAGACGCAAAAAAACAAATCCTACACACATACAGGAGTGGCGGCCTTGTGCGTGGGACATTTACATCGATAAATAGGCCAGACCAAGAAACAACCAAACCAAAAAAGCGGCTGAAATTTTACCTCTTTATAATTAGGTATAGATTCAAATAATTTTAGAGAGTCAAAATATCTCAAGTTTGGCTAAAACTATAGAGACGACTTATTATTTGGAATTGGGGGGGGGGTGCAGTATTTGATAAATTTCCTATGCATATGGTTTTTACTGCTACCTGTTTAGGCATTGTTTTCGGGTGTCTTCCCTCCCACTGTCATTCTCGTGCCTATTTTCAAGTTTTAGAAACTAAACAAAAATACAGATCCCTAATCATTTTATCACTTGGTGTTAATTTAGTAATATTTTTTTTGAAAGTTTTTTGTATTGTTCTGTACTCTAAATAAGCTCATGTTCACTCGGCAGGACCAACTGGGCCCATCTGGGCCCACGAAGGACAGGCCTGGAACAAAGACCTGTCCGGCCGTCCGGGCCTCCAGTCTCCGATTCGCCATGGCCCACACAATCAACAAGAAGACAAAAAGCGCAAAAGCTCGCGCCACGAAATCCCCAGATTGCCCCTGGAAATCCGCACCCAAACGGGCAAAACCCCCACCACCTACTTCTCCTCCTCCCTCCTCCAACGCTTCACTTTCTCCTCAGCGAAAACCCCACAACCAAACCACCGCCAGAAATCGAGATGGCCGCGGCGAAACCCCAGCCCCAATTCTCGCCGCACGCCGCCGCATCCCCGGCGCCCGAAGCCGGACCCTCCGCCTCCGATGCCGACGCCGGCTTCGCCGTCTTCCGCCTCCTCCTGCCGCCGTCCTTCTCCGACGCCGACACCATGCGCCTCTACGCGGCCGTCAACCCGCTGCGGCGCCGCACCGCCGCGCTGCAGGTCCGTGTGGAGCCCCTGGACCCGGCCTCCGCGGGGGGCCGTGTCGTGGCCGCCGTGCTCGGCCCCACCGCGCCCGTCCGCCGCGTCGAGGCCTCCTCCTCGTCCGCGGCGCCCCTCGCGCTGTCGCCCGCGCAGGAGGCGCTCGTCGCCGTGGTCGACACCCAGGGCGCGCTCTACTGCGCCGCCGAGGAGGAGGCTCGCGGCAAGGCCCCGCCCGGCCGCGTCACGTGCCTGCTCCTCGTCGATGCTGACCGGCTCGAGGCGGCGGCCGGGAGAGGCGTCATGGAGAGCATCGCGCTGGAGGCCGGCGCCGACGTGCGCGTCGCGATGTGGGAGGAGGGCGCGCTGCCGCCGCGCGGGCAGCCGCCTGAGGAGGTCGTCGAGGTATACTAGCCATTTTCTCTTCTACGATTCTATTAAGTTGGTCGTTGTACCACGTGTGCTACTATTGATACTTCCTAATTGTTATTGTGCACTGTGCATTGCAAATCCTCCCTTTTGTTTTGTTTGGGAGATGTGCGGACTATGATTACATACTCTACGTGAGCTCACGTGTTTGGACTAGTGCAGTGTCATGGAAAAATGATTTAGCGTCTTTGTTTACATGGAGAGGGGAGTGAGTCCTAACTATAATAATACATCAACATAGAAAAGTACAACTTGCTCTTTGCTGCAGTATGAGTAGGTATAGTTGTTTGTTGCTATGCAGCAGAATTACCTTTATGATTCACATAAGCTTGCACAATGTGAAGTCCAAGTTGATATCTCACAAAGGTAGTGTGGATAGAAGTTAGCAATACTTTTGAGCTTCTTTTGGATTTGACATGCTGTGCGCTTTTTTCCAGTGTGATATTATTTTGTTGAACTCGGTCCATTTAGTTCTGATCACAGCATTTTAGTTATGTATTCTTTCAGTGCTGCATTCTTACCATCTGGAGATACAGCATTAGTCCATTTCTGTATTTGTTTCCATGTTGGAAGAAAAAGTATGAATAACTAATAGGCTAGTATAGGTCTATAGTATCTAGGCCAATGGATCACACAGATAACAAAACCTTTTCTTGTATGGCCTAAAACAATGTAGCATGAATAATCCAGTTGGTTTCTGATTCTTTTGCTGCAAAACGAATTTATGCATAAATGGCTCTCTAAATTATCATGGACTCCCTTGGAACAGTTTGTTTGAAAGGTCTGTTCTTGTGGAGTTTTAGTTAGATCATATGAAACTCAGAAAATGCTTAATTACCAGGAAATTTTTTTGCTGGGATTTGCTCAACAGTTTCAGTTGATGTTTCATATTATTTTTCAGATAACTGGAGATAGAACAGCTGTAAGGAAAGCTCTAGTTGCTTTGTCTAGCTGTCTTCAAGGTGACCTTCCATTCGGTAACTCAACAACTTGTGTTAAGAAAGAAGGTTCAATACTCCCATGGGCATCTTCAGAAGTGCCTGAGCCTAATATGGGAACATCGTGCTCAGAGGCATCCTCAGAGTTTGCACAAGGCAGTGTCGCTAAGACTCATTGTCCAGAACGTAATACAGGAGATGTCCAAAGTAAAATACTTGAGCAAGTTTCATTCAGACTTCTCTTGCCTATCTATCTTGCTGGAGGTTTGATTGGCAAGAAGGGCTTGATTATCAAAGGTATCGAAGATGAAACTGGTGCCTGTATTGATGTTAGTGCACCCATCACTGGTTGCAAGGAGCGTGTAATTACAATTTGTGCCCTAGAGGTTTGAATCTGAACACTAAAAGCTCATTTTCCCATTGCTATTGTCTCTTTTAGAGCCCATGTTTAACTGCTTGTTTGATAAGATAACAATTTTCACAATGTTTAAGTGGCTGTTCTACATCTCTGTATGAATCCAGAAACTTTGTTTGTATTATGTTTTTTGTGAATCATGTTGTACATCTCATTCATTTTACATATTTGATTTCTGTTTTTTGTAGAGCCCAGACTCAGAATATCATATAGTGCAAAGTGCACTGCTTCTTATATTTGACAGAATGATGGAGATGGAAAGCAATGCACACTCAACATTTGACAAGGCACCTCAATTCTCGGCCAGAGCCCTTGTGCTCAAAAACCAGTATGGCTGTTTAGTTGGTTTAGGTGGTTCTATAATCAAGGAAATGGTGAATGCAACAGGAGCAAGAATTCAGATATTGGATGATGATGATGTTCCAGCTTGTGCCTCTAACTTTGAACTAGTTCTACAGGCAAGCATATTTTGTGACACAAAAGCATTACAATAAGCAGTTTGTTAGTACTTGGTTCTTCTGTGCCATGTAATTCATTCAATTATGAACAAATAGTAGACATTGTTAAGGGACTCAACCTTCTGATTCTCTACTAGTCTATTGTGCGCATTTGGTATTTCTAGCACATAGTTTGTACATGAAATGCTAATAACATGTTTCAAAATTCTATAAATATTTCTCATTTCTTTATTGTTCTTTGTCTAGTGATTGGTCTATGTTTCTTGAAATTTTGCCTGTAAGCTCTAGTGTTTTTTTTATTTGCATTAGTTGTTAATAAATGGTTTGGAAGTCATGATTTTTTCTCATATGAAATATTGTAAATAAACCTATTTGGACAATCAGATTTCTAGAACAGCATCAGTGCAGTAGTTCTTGACCGTCGATTGTGTTTCTGTTTGATGTGTGGAATCTATGTATTCCATGAATACTTGCTTCATGGCTTTTCTCTTTTTTCACATTTTTGGTATCTCAACTAATGATATGGGCTGATTTATGATTCTTATGTTCTCCTTACATACGTTGGACAGCTTTGTAATTGTTGTTATCTTTGTGCCTTACAGATCACTGGGGAGCCAATGAATATAAGGAATGCTTTATCCCTTGTTTGCTGGAAACTTCGTAATCATATTTTTTGCAACGAAACCGACTACAACAATTCCCATATTTCCTCTTCAGAAATTGCTGCATCAAGTGCAACCAACCAGACAAATGTTTACTCAAAAAGCCAATATTCAATAGACAATGTCCATAAGGTCGATCATGGACCCTCTCTCAGTTATGGAGTGGACTCTGTGGAAACGTCTTTCAGTGCCTTAGAGCTCAGTTCTTCAGAAAATCAGGTTATCTCGTAGAACTCCATTCTGTGCTTATTTATATTTGCACCATGTTTGGTGGCTGGTGGGATAGGATTTCCTTGTGGAAGGGGCTCGATTCCTTCATGATCTTGGGCGCCTGGACTTTGTGGATCCACCACAATAAGTGTCTTTGATGATGCTTCTCCTAGTGTGGCTCGTGCGCTGATGCGCTTTAGAGGAGTTACACTTTTGGGATTTGGCCAGGGCACGAGGTATTACTCACTTCATTGCCCTTGAAGGTTGATTTGGTGGTATTAGAGGTTGTGGTTGGTCTGTGTGTTTTTGTGGCGCGCTTGTTTTAGGAACCTAAGTGTGTTGGAGGTGCATGTGTGGTGTTCTAAGGGTTCTTACCCCTTTTTCTTCTTAATAACAATGATGATACACAGCTCTTCTGCGTGCTTGAGAAAAAAATATATTTCCATGATGTTGAGAGTTCTCTTCCTTTCCATGCTGCATTCAATATACTCCCTCCAGTCCTATGCATGATGTTACAACAGCCAAATTAGTGCAATTTGTGACTGGAGGAAGTCTGTATGGATGTAATGATTAAAGTTAATGAGATTAATGGAAATCAAGGGGTTGTTAAGTTTCTTGTTTGGTTCGTGAAGCTTGGGAGTTCAGGAGTGAAGGGATTGAAAGTTGAGGGTCCAATTCCTACCATTTTAAACTCATGGGAAGGCTGGTAAGTCTTAGTGAATTGCTATTTAAAAAGAGATGAATAAATCTCAGCCCTTATGACAACTCTACAATTTCCAATCTGTTTGGTGAAACAAGGCTTATAAGATTAGAAATCAGCATCCCATGGCTCATTCCATTAGACTTATGTTCCCCATACTGGTTCATTGGCAACTATTGAGAACAGTATTTGGTGTTATGAGAGGGAGTTTGAAGAGGGACTTAGAATGAGAAAATTGTTTTGTCCAGTTTTTTCATGATAGGTTGGAAAGTATAGGGAATTTATATAGAGAGCAAGATAGGTTGATGTTAGTTATGATGAAGTACAAATGGTCAGGATGTATTTATCTTCTACAGAAAAGTAATGTGCGATGCTTATATTAGCCTTTTCTTTATCCCCTCTAAGCTATGCACACACATGTATATCAGCACATTTGGGACTTGAAGTGGAATATGGGCCACACTTTGACAGCATCACCGTAGCTGTAGGTATTATCCTTACTAACAGAAAATAAATATTGGACATAATTATTTTTCCTCATATTTTAGCCACACAGTTGCATGATAAATCTCCACTTATTTCATATTAGTTCTCTTCCTCCTAGCAACCTGACTGTTTTGTTATTTCTTGTGGAATCTATAAAATGAAGCTAACTCAGTGTGAACTCAGCTGATTTGGCACTCAATAAGCCAAGTTAAAATCTAATTGACCTGGTCAAGATCAAGTCTGTGAAATGGTGACTGTTTTAAATAGTTATGGAGTTGTAGCTTTAGTTCTGAATGAAATAGTCGAAAGGTGCATTTGGGTGGATAGGTGTATATTTTATGGCATATTCATTTACAGGTGTCACAATGCAAAATGCATGAACACAAGGCATGTGGAAAGTGGCAGCTTGTGGGATCTGTTAGCTGAAATGCACTTTAAGTTTCTTTCTTCCGTTTCAAAATAATTATTATTTGTTTCTGATGAAAACATTTGAAAATTTCGTGCTGTTATGCATGAAGCTTTAAGCCTTCTTTCTTCAACACTAATAGAGCACTCCTCTCACTTGGCAAACTTATACTCAGCATATGAGCTATTTCTAATTTTGTACTGCTGCTCCAGCTGTGTTCTAATATGCACGTATTTTGTGGCACTACTGAATAAATATTTGATAGCAGAAACCTGATAATGGGAACGGTGTCAGGATCAACAATTCAGATAGTGGGATTCAGAACCATACTGAGTGGAATGATATTGTAACCAATAACTTAAATCATGGAACTATTTTTTCAGAGGAAAACAATATTGTGAGGTAATAATCTTATCTGTCTTTATTGTTTTATCTCTGTTCCCACACAAGTGTGGTGTTCCCTTTAGAATTTGATAGCTGTGATGAATTATGATTACGTTAGTGTATTGGAGTGCATCAATTGTTTTCCTTGATAGTTGTTATTAACTTTGTATCTGCCGCATTACCTCCAGCATATTAAAGTTTATACCAATATCAATATCTGCCATCCTTGCTTATGTTCTTGTAACTGCAAAGTATTTCCTTTGTAGTTATTTGTTACTTAGAACAAAAATGCACAGTGAGTTTGTGCTGTACCACCGCTTTGCACATTTGATGAACATGGGCGAGTTGATGACTCGTATTTTTGAATGCCAGTAAATATAGTAACTTGTGCTTCGGGTTGCAGGGGAGTTGAGCATGCTTCGATAACAAGAATCACATATGAGACTGCTGTTTCTGGGAGCATCCTAACTCTTGTCTATGGAGATAATGGAAGCAACCTGGCCAAGCTTACAGAGGTCTCGCTGCAACTACTTAACCTTACATGCTTCAATGCTTTGTTACGATTGCATTATACTGTTCGTCTATATTTTTGAATTTTGTGACTTAAGTTTCTTAGATGCTGGAGTACAAAAGAGCCCAGCCTCCATGAGTTAACAAATAAAATGATTTCCAGGATGAACACACAATAGTTGCTTTTTAGGGTGTGTGCCACGTCTTTAGGGTTTCCCATGATCCCGTGTGTGCTGGGGTGTTTTGGTAGGGCTTCTTCCTTGTACTAATAGCTATAGGAGCTGGCGCTTGCCTCTCTTATTTAAATGACATGCAGCTAGGGGGAAAAAAGGGACGAATACACAATACCAAATTCAGAGATTTGTATTTGTACCTGACCTTGATCATGGTTACTTTCTTTAAAGAAGGAAAGTAATGCCCCAGTTTGTAAAAAAAAAAAAAAAAAAACAGTTTTTACTTCCATCTGTTCAAACACAAGATGCATTGGGCCCACGGTTTGCAAAATTTGATCCATGAATAGAAAACTAGCTGTATAACTGTTTCTAATGATTCACAACTGCTCGCTTCAAAATATGGTTGGTTCTTAGTCTATTCAATATGTATACTATTTCTTGCATTTCTGTGCCACCTGTTCCATTATCAGATTATGGTCTCTTATTTCTGTCCTTGAAGTTATGACACCACTGAATTTTGTACTGGATATAATGTACAAGTAGGACTACCATCTTTAGATCTTTATTTTACATCTTCCATAACATTATATTTTTCATGTAAATTCAGGTATCTGGTGCTGACATTGCCGTCTACAACCCACCTTCCGAGGGCAACGAAGCTACGATCGTGGTATCTGGACCACCAGATCAAGCACAATCAGCTCAGCGCCTGCTCGTCGAGTTGATCCTACAGGGACAATGATGAACGGTCACTCCGGCACCTTCATGAGTGCTTGGATTTCTGCTTAGTACGGGAGATGACGTTGTCGTGAAAATAGTAGTTCATGATGCAAACTTGCAGGGTCAGAGGAATACAACGATGGCTGACGTGCAGACTGTTCCTTGCGCGACTGAATGTTATGATTCGAACTGCGTGGGGAGTATGGAGTTTGGACCGTTGGGCTAATCCCCCGTGTACCTTTTATCTGTACGGCAGCGTGCTAATACTTATCGTGCCCCATATGTCCATTGCGTGCAGCTAATTCTGAAGTTCTCGCAGGACCCATCGATGCAGCTAGTGATAACATAAACAGCTGTCGATTTGGTGCTTGAAGTAATCTCATTAAATCCAATTTGAATATTATTCAAGGTTCGAAACATGTTTCGGGTTGTTTGCGGTTTTTTATTGTGTGACGTGGCTTCGGTGATAGCAATGTTACTATACCAATGGCCTACTTACGAGTTCTGATCACCCAGAACCAGAATACATCAGATGATCAGAATACATGTTAGGCCAAGGAAACAAAGGGAAATCGGTGTAACAAAATCTAGGGAGGACTTCGTGTGCATGCAGAGGCAGAGTACCAGTCAAGCATCACTCCGAGAGCATCAATCCCAAGCTCACCCCTATAGAGTACAGGTTATCATTCAAACCAACCTCGTGGCCTCGTGGGTCTTTTTGGACCCCTCCAAACGTCTAAAAACTCTTGTAAAAAAAACTTCTAAAAACGTTAGAGCACATTAGCTCAATTTTGGGCTCTAAAGTTTTCATGTGAAGTTTATTGTTTATGGATAACTTTGAACCATATGTTTGAAAACTTTAGGCACTTTAGCTCAGTTTTGAGCTCTAATGTGAGATGGGATAAAATTTAGACATGCATTTTAGCTTAGTTTTGAGCTCTAAAGCTCTAATGCAGTGGGCTAAAAGTAGATAACTTTGGACCACATGTTTAAAGACTTTAGCTCTAAAGTTTAGATGAACGGATCCAATAGTCTCAGGAGTAGGATGGAGGGTGAAATGGGTGACTAAACTAAAACTTAACACCTAAGGTTTGTTTCAAACTAACACTAAAAAACTCCAGGAACTACTCTAGCATAATGTGCAATTAAGGTTTTTCTAGTGTGCTGTAACTTAATTACCTTTAACCCAAAAGAGTATAGCAACCTATATACCAATCCAAGAAGCCAAAAGCGACCCAAGTAAAACACAAGTGAAAGCAATAAACATGATAGTATAGAAACCACATGTTTTACATAAAAAATCCACCAACAAAAAACATAACTAAAAGTGAGACCTCCCCCTATTTAGTTGTTTGCACATTCAGTTATAATTATTATACGGCCGGTCGGATACAATATGAAAAGCATTCTGACAATGTGCTGATACTTAACAAGTTCTACTACCTCCAGAAACACGAACGAACTCGCGACATGCATGCACCATTTCTCTTTGCGTCCCGATCATTAAGGCATTACAGAAAAATCAAACTCACAGTCAGGCAAATAGCTCTCTAAATCCTCGATGATATCGCTGGGGTCAGTATGCTTGGAAAATGTGATTGATAGCATTTTTAGCACACTGGAATGCTCGCACATAAAGTACAAATCAGCTTCCTCGTCTGTGCCCATGAAGTCATAGAATTCCAGATGTTCCAGGGAGTGAAAGGAGATCTCTTGGTCTCTCCAGGTTGCTGGCTGATCGCACATACACCTAGATTATATGGCTCCACCTGGCATAGAGAAAGAGGTCGAGGCTATAGTAGTTCACGAAAAGCATATACTCTGTTTATTCTAAATTACAAAATATTTTGGCTTATAATCATCAAATAAACTAATAAATTCATCATCAAATACGGGAGCATGAAAATGCCATCATCAAATAAACTAATAAATTCATCATCAAATACGGGAGCGGCTAATTTAGGCTATCTGCACGGCCTTTCCGCTTTCAGTAAACGTTCAATTCCTAGTTACCTTTTTAGGCAAAATACTAATAAAGAAAGCGCTCGCACAACCGCTGCTGCCTTTTTTCCGCCGTCCTCGCGGCTTGCGCGCCACAAGCCCAGTTTCTACGGCTTCCTGCCGGCGTCGCCGGCTTTCCTAGGTGCCACCAGGCTTCCTTGGACAGCGCCACCAGTTTCCTGGGTTCCGGCAGCCTTCCCTGGAGAGCACCCGGCAAAATAAAGCCAAAGAAATACAAAACCAGAAGCAGTATGAAGAGCTGATTTGCCTACTCCAAAAACCAATTTGTATTTCTGCTATTGATCTTGTGTGTTAATATGCTTTCTACTACAATTTGTAAAAGCAGAACTATATTAGCATGCATTTGATCAGGAAAAAAAAGAAAAACATGCATCTGCAGTTTGATCTAGTTTGTTCTTTTGGTCTGCAATGCCATTCAGAAAAAAAGAGCACATTTTGCATCTGCAGTTTCTCCTAGATCATAGCATTATAAGTGATTTCTAGCCCTAAAGTTGCAACGTGAGGGATGAGCTGTACAGTTGCCTGCATCTTGTTTCTCCTCAAAATGTCCTGCATGTTTAAAAAGTTGTCAAAAATTTGTTTCAGAAAAAAGGAGATTTAATAAGCATGCAGAAAAAAAGAAAACATTATGTTGTCTATCTGAGAAGATATTATTGTCTAAAACTAGTATTTTTGTCTGCAGGGAAAAATAACTAATGGCTAAAAGTGCCTAAATCCCATTTAAAAAAGATCTTATTATTTCATTGGTCTACCTCAGATTATAGGCAAAATGTATGGGTTAAATTAAGCAATATACTATCTTGAATTAGGATATTCGATTGTTTCGAATTAAGGATGCCATTCTAGCAACTCCGTCATGATTTAGTTCAAGGGGATTCGAAATGGTTCATGAATGGCAACATATGATGGGATCAGAGCAAGTATGATTGAGAGAAGCAAAAAAGGTAAAAAATTTTCCTACTTGTTGTCTGCTGTGGAACCTGGATATCGATCAGTTGATAGTTGTCACCAAATTTCCTAATTGCAGTCATCAAAGTGTTGCAGCAATTCATCAAGCTAGTGTCAGCCAGGGACCTCATGGAATCCAGAACTTCAAATTGCCCTTCCCTTAAATTTCGATTTGTCAAATTTCGATTTATGCATGGGTACAGAATCTTGGATTTATGCAGCCGCAGAATCTTGGATTTATGCATGGCGTACAAATATTTGACTTATACACTATGAATCTTGGATTTTTTTAGTTTCTTTTCCACAATGACTAATCCGATCTGAATGTTGGGTACAGAAAAAATGGAAAATTGAAACAAAATGAGACAGTACGATTTATTTTGCATCTAATGAGGAGTTCAGTAAATCTTTGAAGCCACCGGTTGAAGATGGATCCATGCTTGTGTTCTCTCAAATGGAGAGGAGAGCTGATTTGTATATATTCGCTTGTGTTTTGTGTAATGGAAAGGGGCAACAAGCTTGTGTTTAACCAACTCGAGAGAACGGTTGGATGGATGGCTGGTTGGCCGTTGTTTCACTGTAGCAATATATTTGTTTATTTCCCATGAATCGGCTCAACATCTTGAATCGGTTCCTGACACCACGCTTGAGTCGTTGGTACTCCAGTGGGCGTGAGTCAACTCATTGGCCTGCCATGTCAGCTCACTGAGTCGGTTTTGTGTGCCCACTGGAGAAGCCCTAAGGGCACCTCCAGTGGATGAGTCGGTTCAATAATTAAACAAACAATTCATCGAACAGAGAGAAGGCCACGTAGATTGAAAACCGAATCATGCAGAAATCGACTCAAACCTTCTCCAGTGATGCGGGACCCACAGTCGCCTCTTTCGGTTGTCCTTCCTCCCTGCGTTTGTACTTTTCCTCACCCAGGCAACGTACGCAGAGCGGGCACCACCGCTCCCGCCCCCTTGCCCACCCGCTGGAGTCGTCCATGGCCATGCCCAGCAAGGCGGCAAGATCGCGTGCGAGGTCGCGACCGAGCGAGGCCTCCTGGCGGCGGCACCAATCGGGGCCCGGCGAGGTCTCCCGACGGTGGAGCGGGTTGGCGCTGCGTGCGGCTGTATCCGATGGAGTTTGCGGCCGGATCGGAGAAGGTCTGTGCCGGCGTCGCCGTCTCCTCCGGTGGCCACCGTGAGTGGGCTAACCGTGGTGGAGCATCCAAGCAGCGCGAGCGGAGGTGCAAATTGTGGCCAGACGGCCGCCGAGGGCCCGCGCTGCACGGTCAATTGTTTTTTTTTTTTATTTCGATGAACCGATTCAAGTTCTTGCATCGACTCATGTGTTTGTCCTCGTTGAGTCGGCGTTCTCCAGTCGTTGAATCGACTCATTCCACCTCCACGTAGGACAATGAGTCGGTTTGGAAAGGCCACTGGAGAAGCCCTAAGGGAAAATAGTGCCCAACTGTTCTATCTAGCCTTTTGAATGGGATATTTTGGAGCACAGGTAACATGACATGCAAACAAATGACAGCAAGAGAAAAAAAATGAGAATAACTACATTAAGCAACATAGTATGAAAAAAATGACATTTTGCATCGATTGCAGCAGAAGACGTCAAGTTCTGTGGGAAGTGTATGAAGCAGCCTCAATGACTCAAGTGGATTAGTCGTCTAGAGTCAGGCTATAGCCTCACACAATCACATGGGCGGTCTCTTGCCATTTGCCGGCAACCTTGCAAGTGATCAAGATGGCATCCACACGAGCCTAATCCTTATGATTCTTTATGAATTGTTTCGTAAAGTTTACTTACTAATTTGTTTCTTTACCTATTGCTTGCATTCCACTTCTTTATTTTTATGTGTTGTATTGTTTTCTTTTAAGCTGATTCCTTAAAACACAACGCTTCAACATTCACAATACTAAACAATCTTACGTACATACATGGTTCTTTTTCTAATCTAATACAAAATTGATCTCTGTAAATTCCCGCGGCAACGCGTGGGGAATTCACCTAGTTTTCCGTATTTGCAACATCCTCCTTGTCCTCAACAGTAGCAGCCACAGGAGCCTCAGCCTGCCTAGATTCCTCTGGATACACAAACCAAATACAGGGCGGATACCATAAGATGATTGAACTGAAAACATAGTTATTCTCTCATACATAAGGCTGTTGTAAGCATTTCCTAGGTAAGGTAGCTCATTAGACACATATCAACTTTATTACCAGTCAGCATATTCCCCATCGGTGTAGGACTAGTAAAAAAAATAGGCAAATATGTAGATTACATTACACAGACCTAGTGTTTTTATTAGGTAATTTTTGTATTTTGAAAAAGCAAGTATAGTATATGTTCATTTGCAAAATAGGTGATTTATGTATTCAAAGAACAAGGACAGTGTCTATGTTCATTTGCAACCCACTACCCCACCAACCCCTATCCACGGTTTATTTACAAAAATAGAGATTCGATTAAAGACGCAAGTGCCTAACTGACATGGATCTAAAAATCCAAACCTATCATACTCCAATATAATTTCCTCTCTTATCACATATATACTTATTTTACATATATTGCACAAATCATACCGGCTTTTGTACAAGAAGAACCTCTATGTTCAGAATATCAACAGCCCTGTGATAACAATGAACTTATCAGAAGAGCAAATGGAAACATGAAAATCCATGCATAATAATAGAACAAAAAAGTCAAGTGCAATGATCAAATCCCATCACATGATATGGTCAACAAACTAGAACCAAATTGCCATTTAATTGGCAATTTAAATGTCATTCAATAGGCAACAATATCTTCTTAAATAGGTAATTTTTATACTCTGAAAAGCAAGTATAGTGTTCAAAACAACATGAAAGCATTATAGTCTGAATGCCCATTAAGTGAGTTTGAAATACACACTATATTGTTGCATAGTAAAGCTATCTGTTACTATGCAACACTATCTGAATGACCATTGGTGAACCAGGAGTGTGAAATTCAACAGATGGCGAACTATGCAACAGATGCTGGGTTATTAAACAACGCGGCCAGCATGAACGTGAGTTACAGAGAGCATTCTTCATTTAATAAGTGGTCATTCAGAAAAACAAAGCTATGAGCCTACAGGTTCTGTACGAAATACTTTAGGTCTGCAGACATTATGTTTTTCAGCAAACAGAAACAAAGCAAAAAGACTTATAAAAAAGATTTTAAAAAACAACCAAATGGAATCTCAGTGGGCACTAAATACATCATCTCTAGACCACAGCCTAAATAGAAATTCAAAAGTCAGCATCTCTAACTGAAAAGCATAGAAGAAATTCTGATACGGCACATTTCATAACCCACGATTTGAATGCTCTCTTACACAATCTCCACCAAAATAGAAATATGAACCGTTAGCTTAATGCCTCAAAATGGTATCGTCTGTTTGAATATCTACTACTTCGAAATCATGGGGCACGATCATCAAACATTTGACCTGACGAACCTAAAACTAAGCAAAACATTGCTCCCAGAACAGAACCAAAGCACTAAACACCAGCAACAACTACAGAATGTAACGAAGGGGAATAAATCGAGATAGCTACCTTCGGTGGACACGCCTGCAGGCGACTGGAGGATCCACGACGGTGTGTGGTGTCCGATGTCGAGGAGGGCAGGCTATGGCGAGCTAGTAGGACACCACTTGCTTCCGCATCCGCGCATCCGCCGACACCGAATGCTCAGAGGTCCCTCCTCCAGCAGCATGGTGCGGAAGGAGACAAGGCGGAGGTAGGTGGCTAGCGTTGATGAGCGCGCAGGCTATGCACTGGAGGAGGCCTCCACCTGCAGCCGCATCTCCTTCGTCGCACCCCGGTGAAAGGTCAGTGAACCCGCGGGGGGAGGAACCACGGCGGGGGCTGGTGCCCCGCGACAAAAGGGAAGGTGGATGGGTGTCGCCGGCGAAGAGGGCCTCCGGTCGGCAACATCGGCGGGACACGAGTCGGCGTGCGGTGAACCTTCGCTGCCAGATCTGCCATGGCTGCCATGCCGGAACCCTAAGGGACAGAACCCCAGCTCGCCGGAGAGAGGAAGGAGCCGCGTCAGGAGGAGGCTGGGCTCGGGCGTGGAGCGGCACGGGCGCAGGGAGGCATCGCCGCCGGGGGGAGAGAGGGGCGGGGTTGGGGGTGTAGGTGGGGGTGGGAGTAAGGTTGAAAACGAAAACGAAAATTCCCGACCGAATCACATCGTTTTATACATTTGATCCGATCGTTTTCACTTTTTTCGGAATAATTCGAATTCGGTACGAAATTCGGACGAAAAATTTGAAAATGGAGCGGAATTTGAAATGGGCTTATTTCGACCGTTTTCTATATTTGGCCCAATAATCCCTAGTCCCACACTCCCACTCCCAGACTTCGTTCCCAGCCCAGCCCACTAACACAACCCTAACCTACCCGCAGCCGCAGGGAACCCCACCCACTCCGCAGTCCCGCAGGCCGCCTCCACCTCCACGGACTCCACGCGATGCGAGTGGCGGCGCCCCTATCCTCCTCGTCCTGGGCTCCTCGCGACTTCGACCAGCTCGCCGGCCACCAGTCCCCAACCGCCACGGCGCCACCCCACCAGCGCCGCCTCACCAGCCGTGGTGGACGAGGACGATGAGCTCCGGTAGTCCGGTGCCATGCTCGCCTACGTGGCCAAAGGAACCACGAGCCCGTCAGAAAGGTATGGCGCTACTACTTTTTATTTCAAGTACTTCTACGCTGCTTGTAGTTCCCCGCCTGCAAGAACTTTCACAAGTTCAACGCTCGAACTGCTTGTACTTTCACAAGTTCAACGCTGCTTGTTATTTCAAGTAGTTTTCTATTCCTGCAAGAAGTTCAGTGTTCGATGGCGTCCGCTGGAGACCGTGCTTCTGCTCCTGGAACAAAGGGCAAGGGGAGCAAGCCCAAGACGAAGAGCGTGCGTCGCCTTCTAGAGCTGCCGCCCGTACCAGCATCGGCAGCAATGCCGTCTCAAACAGCAGGTTCACCTCCCATTCTTCCTAGTTCCTACGCTATTTGGGATCTGTTTTGCTTGATTACTTGGCTATTTGAGTTTTTTTTTTCTGATTTAGCAATGTTTCACTTGGGTGTTGGTAGATCAGGGAGTAGAAG
>JAKNSH010114507.1:0-13340 GCA_027790015.1 Cymbopogon flexuosus | reverse complement strand
CGGTTGGTAATACGAACCGGGAATAAAGGTTCATCTTTGTTCCTGGTTTCCAACCTTTTATTCCCGAAAATTTACTTCCGGTTGTACAACCAGGAGTAACGGGGGTTTAAACCGGAAGTAAAGGTCACTTCTGTACTAGTGCACTGTATATACCACACGAGTTAGGTCAATGCAATCGGCAACATATTAAGGTTGTGAAGTTGGCCCAGGGGGAGAGAGATAATGTGTGTGAAGAGAAAGTAAATACATCTGAAATGTAAGCCCCACTGCCATGTGTCGTCCATATGTACCACCTTTAGGATAGCATAATGGCCAGATGTGAACGTTTTTGGTAGTTAGATGGTCAAAATAAAATTTGGTTTTGGAATTTTTAGGGTCAAAATTAAACTCTAACTATAATTGATAGTAAAAAAGTAGACTTCTCTCTAATGATAATGGTAGAGGATAGGAATTGTTCATATAAATGTAAATTTTTGACTCGCGAAGTCATGGAATACATGCATGAATAATTTACTTTAATTTTGCACAGGCCAAAGGAGCTACACTTCCCCCTCCTGATTAGCGTAGCGATTGGCTAAGGGTCCAACAGTATGAGCTAGCACATCTAAGCTAACATATACGTATGGTGGAGAGAGAGACTGCTCTGAATATCGTGTCATGAGAGAAGAATACATCATGAAGCGTTCGAGACTCTCTTAAGTCCACGCTAGTCTCTTGTCTTCTGTATTATTTAATGATTCAAAAAAAAAAATCCTTGAGCTAGCTCTAAGCTAGACTATTGAAGACGCCCAAGACTTCCATTGCATGACGTCGTTCTCTTCTGTTGTGTTCTTCCCCTGCTACTTCTTTTAATTTTCTCTTTGCAATTATTGTTTTTTCTGTTATTACTAATTTATAACCAGGGGTAGTACAATGCTAGCCACTTCTGCCTCCTGGTTCCTGAAGATGGATTGTGACTGAATGCAAAGTGTAAAATTGACAGATCAAATTCAGATTTGGCAGGAATTGTTTTCCCATATAGCGCACACAGCCCAACGCATGCAACAAGAACTGCTGATAATCAGATTCCTCCTTGAAGAAATTAATTAATATTACAAGGACTTTACAGACAACCTGCATGCAAGGTACAGATTGACCATATATATGCAGAGCAGATTTCTGCAGCTGGTACGTACATATATTATTACATATATACATACACGTAGATGTACGTATAGTTGCATAATAAGGCACATAGTTTCTGAAACCTCAACAAGAAGCTTCGTGAACCTGTACTAGAGTAATTTGCTGTTAACTACTAATCCGGCCGGTAGTAGTGCTTGCTTCTCTCACTAATTAAATTACACTGCATGCATTACATTACACAGATCAAGTGAAAATGGAAAGAAAAAGAAATAAATAAAGGAAGAAGAAGAAGAACAAGAGAAGAAAACTAATTGAAGTGACAACAAATGTCGGTGGGCGCGCGCAAGCAATGCTCTTCCGTTTCCCGGCCGCCTAAGGCTAGGCTAACTCAGCTTGAGTTGAGCCTCTCTTTGAGAGGCAGGCCGGCCGCCGCCGGCCGGCAGCTGCGATCGAGCTGGTGGCGGCCGGTATACGTTCTTGACTTGTTGTGTGGCCGGCCGGTCGTTTGCGGTCGGTGGCTCCCCCGAGCTAGCTAGCTAGCTGCTGACCTCGTCCAGGTCGGAGTTGGACCCATCCGTGACGCAGCTGCTAGCGGACGACGGCGACGGCGACGCGGCGGCGGCCGGCACCGCTCGCCTCCTGCTGCTCGGCCTGCTCTTCTGGAAGACGCGGCAGACGACCCACTCTCCTTGAGCTTGAGCCAGGCTGCAGCCCTGCGTGGATAGATCACCACCCAAAACGAACTGTCAGTGTCGGCGTCAAACAAGCAAAAGCTACGAGTACTCACTCCATGGTCCATGACCATGCTATACTACTGTAGTGTAGTATTCACTCCATGGTCCATGACCACGCTATACTACTCAACAGCCGCTATACTACTCAACAGCCGCTGAAACGACCGATGCTGCAAGGTGAAAGGAGACTACTGTAGTGTAGTGTGTAGGAGCAGGCGTTGCCAATCAGACAGAGCAGCTTGCACAGACAGATACAGTAGAACCAATAATCGATCGATCTGTTTACTCCGATCACATCGAGCATAGAAGTAGATGGCCATACCAAAGGACAGGATCGATCGTGTGTCATCAAGACGACGCACGATCGATGACCAGCGAGAGTGTAGTACTGCTCGTGCAGGTGCTTGGTACATCTCTAGGACTGCAGTGCAGGACGTATGGCTACTGATGAACCAACACAAGTGCCGTGGCCGGTGCACTGCACCTGCACATTCCATCTCTCTCTCGCATCGCATTCAAGTGATCGATGAGCAACACACGTTTCTTTCTCTTTTTGATACGGTAACAGGTAACACGTACAGTTAGCCGGTAATATACTCACCGGATTCAGATCACCAAATTGATCTCGGCAGGTGGGTAGATACTGATGGTGTACGTGTGGGATGCAGTAGATGCAGCAGCAGTATTAATTTGCAGTCTAATGAAGGCGTCGTCAGAATTAAGTGCCAGTAGTTCAGGCGCTGATGGTTTGGTTGATTGGTTGGCTTGGTTATACATATATATGGTGGGGGTGAGCCGGTCACACGGCGGAATCTGAGCAGAGCATGCAGCTACTCCACAATAACCACAAGCAGCAGCATCTAGCAGTACTGATTAAGTACACTCTACCACTCAGTGTCGGCATATAAATTTGCAACCACCAGGGCCGGGTATATATTTGATGATGGCAGAGGCAGGCGATTAAACACAGCGGTTTATGGTTGATCTCGACAGCCCCATAACTATACCGATGGATGATCCATAGCATTAATCCATCACCCAAGACAATTTTATTCCTTTCTCTTTTTTTTTTCTTTTGCTGAACACCCAAAATGAGTTTTTTTTTCTAGTCTTGGAATAAACCAATTAATTGACCAAGCACGGGTTTTTCTTCTTTTTTGACAAGAAAAAAAAAATCTCCTTCTACAAGAGTACATGTATAGCTGCTTGCTGATTCATTCATCAGTCGATCTAGTTAATTAGGGTTAATTAAATTAATATGATGGACAGAGAAGAGAATACAAACATGGATGCATATGGTTTTGTTATGATCTGCACATAATTAACGTGATCATGCCAGAGACTGACAGGCCTGATTAGGTAGGAAAACTCCAAGATGGATGTGCCAGGATGAACAACTTTACACTGCTGGGTGGTGCATGCTCCACCATCTATCTACTCGCCGGCCGGCCTAGCTAAGCTATTCTATTTCTATCGATCCCCATGGCGCGCCATGGCTAAGCTCACCTGCTAGTGCTACCTAGTTCATCCCTCACTCTACATGCATCTCTCTACACTTCTCTAAGCTACATGTTCCTAATCCTTCTCGTAATCTCACAGTCGATCTCCCTGTTCTGACCAATTCAATATATCTTTGAGCTGTTAATTGTATACTTTCTAGTTTCTACCGATTTCATGAACTTTGGCACTGTGATTAGATTAGTCAGGTGATCTATGATATATTATGAGTTTGTGAGAGAGAGGGAGAGGAAGCATGCACGCTGCCGTATATGGAATTATGGAGAAGAATCACTCACGTTCTTGTGCAGCGGCGCGGCGAGACGGTACTCGTGCATGACCCAGCCGGACGCCAGGGCCGCCGACGCCGACGACGCCTTCTTCTTATTCCGCCGGGGCACGAACGTCAACGCCCTCTTCACGCCCACCAGGAGGCTCCCTCCGCCGCAGGGGCGGGGCAGGACCACCGGCTTCTCCTTCCCCGCCGGCTTCCACCGCCCGCTCGCCGTCGCCCTAGCACCGCCGCCGCTCTTGCCGCCGCCCGCGACCGCCGGCCGCACCGCGAAGAAGTACTTCTCCCCCTCGCTGCTCGCATCTGAAAAAAAGGTTGCAGCTTTTAGTTCTTTCTGTTTCTCCTAGCTAGTGACAGACACGATAGATGTTCGTTGGAAGCGTCGTGGTGTAGTACCAGGGCCAGGGGCGGCAGGGGCAGGGACGACGACGTCCCAGGGGTCGAGGCTGTAGAGGTCGCGGACGACGGGGATGACGGCGGCGGGGAGCGGCACGCCGAAGGCCTTGCGCCGGAGGTACTGCACCACGAGCTCCTCGTCCGTGGGGCGGAACCGGAAACCCGGCGGGAGCTGCCGCAGCGCCTCCACGCCGCCGCCGTCGCCGTGCCTCACCACCACCGGTGCTCTCTCCGCCGCCATGTCGTCCAAAAAAGTTCCTTTTATCGCCGGAGCTAGCTAGCTACTACTGCTACTGTTCTGCTGCTACACAACAAGCTAGCTAGCTAGGTAGCTGCTAGCACACACAGGCGCGTGCACTGCTCGCTACCTAGCTCGATGAGCTGCCGCTACGCACCACAGATTAGCGAGCTACAGTAGGCAAGCTCTGAGCTCTCTGAGCTTCTCTGATTACTTTAGCGCGCGCAGGTGCTCGGATGAGCGTCCATGGCGAGAGCGAGAGATTGAACAGAGAGAGGGAGAGAGGTGGGGGTGTGCGGGGAGGGGGTGTGCCTGCTGAGGCTGTGGAGAGGGGAGAGAGGGGATTTATAGGGAGCCCTGTTGCGTCAAGCTTACTCCATCTATCCTCCTCAGGCAGCTGCTGGCTGAATGTATGTACGCCATCGGTGCCTTCTCTGATCTGACAAGCTAGCTAGCCCGGCCCCGCGGCCGGCGAAGTCCACTGTCGTCAGCCTTCGACCGCGCGCCGGTTTCGTGAACTCCTTCCAGAATCTCCCTCGAAGTTACTTGGCCGCTCACACTACAGCGATATGTGAATCGGGCAGACTACTGTTTGCTGGCTCCTTTTTTTTTCTTTTTTTTTTGTTTAGTTTATTACGTGTAACTAGCGGATAATAATTCATCCTCCGATTTTGAACAGTAGAACGCTCTGATTATGACATTTATTCAAGCTGGGAGCCCGGGATGGATGGTGTGTGGATTGATTCCTGAATTAAGGGCCTATTTGCGTTGCTTTCTTTCTCTGCTTGGCGCTAGTAGTAATCCCAGGTGTTCGATTTTGGATGCCTAGGACTGTGATGGATGCTTAAAAGAGAAGTTAATTGAGAGGCTTCCATCGAAGAAATTAGTCTTGAACCATATACGACCATTCAACTTCTTACATCTGACGTGTTTTGTTGTGTGCCTGTGGCGGACCTAGAGCTTGGCGACCCTAGGTATGCTTGCTCGGTATCCAACGGCGGCACACATTTGGCGCACATTTGACCCAAGAAGGAGCTCTGTGACTACCACCACTAGAGCTTGGGATAAGGCGGCCTTGAATGGATGAAGACCGTAGTGTTGGAGCAAAGCTAGCCAGCTAGGTGATGGTTTAGGGAAGCAGCCAATGAATGGATGAAGACTGTAGTGTTGGAGCAAAGCTAGCCAGCTAGGTGATGATTTAGGGAAAGTAGGCAACGCTAGCCTAGGACTCCTTGGTGATTCACATTGACGCTAATAGATATGACGGAAGAAAGGGCAATATCTCCCTTCTTTGCTAAAGCCAATGACATATCACACCAAATATAATTTCATAACATTTCGCCAATAGTAAGGTATAGTGAAAATCTAGGATGCCAAACACCTACTTTGTTTGCTCGGGCGAAAACTACATATAACCAATAGGGAATATGGTGGCCTAAGTAGATGAAACAAAGAGAGCCAATGATGAAGTCCTATGGCCAACAACAACCAAAAGGTTCATGAAACCATGAATCTAAGTACTAAGACCCATAAGTGTGAACAACATTTGAAGCACACAAGATACTAAACGAAGCTTGGATTTATCCTATAGCATGACGCCATGTTGTAAGACAAGCAGCAAGGCAAACTAATGTTAGAACAACTAATTCTAATGGTAACACATGGGTACAAAGCCAGTATAGACACCAGAGAGTAAGGGCATATTTGGCACAACTTTTTGTGGTTCTGGTTCCTCCTTTAACAACTATAGCAATATTGTAGCTGTTTTTCTCTCCCTCTCCCTGTAAAATGAACTAGGAGCTTGAAAACAACCACCTCTCTTCTGGCGAAGCTAGAGCCAGACTTCCTTAGTTATTAGAAGAAGAGAATCGACGCAATTTACTAGAGAATCAGGGCCCAAAACATACAAATAAACCATATAGGAGTACAATACTAACATGCCCAACGGATGTAAGTAGCTCTGACTTTAATATCCTTTTGCTACTTTGTCCATGAAACCTCCAAAAAAAAATTGCTAGACACCACTACGTACTTCCAATGAGGCGCGGGAAACGTGAAGCCGTGTAACAGCTGAAACCACAGCGAATTAGATGCCCCCTCTCTACACCGAACCCGACGTTGCTTAACAGGCGTGGTTTTCTCCAAATTAATCAGTCTGTTTCTGTCCGTCCGTCCGGCAGATTTGGCGCTAGCTATAGCTAATGTCTGTACTTGCTGCTGTCCTCAGCCACGAACCAACGCAAAACAACACAAACACGACTGCCCTTCATTATCACCCCACTGACGGCTGACCAATATCAATATGCAATGCTTTGGGTTTCTTAACGCATGCTGCAACAGCGATGCAATGTACAACACATGCATGCATGCATGCATGCAAATATATACTTATATATGTATGTATATATAAATAAAAAGGCAGCTGATCTCCTCTGCTCTGAATGATTAACTGGCCAGGTCGATCCCACGCCATTACTACTAGTATAGTATATCTAATCGAAGCCGTGCAAGCCAGTGTCAGTGGTGTGTGGAGTGATGACAGTATCGGATTTGCTTGCAGGGCATCCCATCAATCGGTTGGTTGGGTTGCATGCTTGGATATAGATGCCCCTTGCCTTTCCTTGAGTTCCTCTTTTTCTTGGCTGCATTGCATTGCTCATGATCCATCCATCTGACCATGCATCTCCTCCTAGCTTTCCTTCTCTCTTTCTCTCTGTTTGCCATCCTCTTCCTTCCCTCTTTTGAGCACCTGCATGCGTGCATGCCTTTGCATCCAGCCAAAATCCCTTTAGGGGGAGGTGGGGCCCACACCGGCCAGCGTTGAGGTGGGCCCAACAATGCCAGTGCTGCACCGCACGGCTATGCCTATATATGCATGGCATTGGCATCTGATTCTTTCTTTGGGTTGCTGTACAATAAGCCTGCCTGCCTGCACTGCAAGTTGGCTCGACATCATGCAATAAGTTGTTGTTGGTTGCTGATCTCAAGGGGTTACTTACAGACATGTAGATCGAAAATAAGAAAAATCCATACTTGTGGTGTTTTGTTTGGGTGGTGGTGCGTCAAACATGCACATGTCACAACATCCAAGGAACGGTCAAGAAACCTTGCCACCTTGGCTAGTAAACTCTCAATTTTGTCACTGATTATACCTGTACTACCTGTGCATTAATCTATCCACTAGTTTTGCTAGTAGTAGATGTCAGACATCTCAATCATATAATATAATACTAAGAAAAGTACCAAATGTGTTAATTATGAGGTTCATCAACTGTACATTATCACCATATATGTGCTACATTCAACAATGCCCCCTATTTTTTGAGGACTACACAGTGATATGAGAAAAACATACATTCAGCAATTCTGCCTATTTTTTTTTAAAAAAAATCATACTTAGTGTATATGATGCCAGCTGGTAGTTAGTTGTTCTTTTTTTTTTTGTCTTTTTGTAAAACGAACCGAATAGAAGAACTGCCGATTATATTAAAGAGGAAGGTTGGGTGTGGGGGTAGAACAACATCCCCCACAAGAGAGAAAAGCATATGCAACCACAAATTAACAGCATACGGAACTATTCAATCATATACTGTATATGCGTACACACATACATGGCTACAATCCACACGATATCTCTCACAAACAAGGTCAACAAATATAGTGGCGCAGTTTGCTCATGTTGTCCCTAACACCATTATTCCATACATATCACCAAAATGAAACGTGTGGAGAGATCAGAAAACTGACAGTCACATATCAGATCACAGCGCTCTTGATAATAACCTTTTATTTATTTGGCAATTGCAAAAGGGGCTAGTGCACGGTTGCCATACACAAGAACAATGACATCAACCATATGTCACAAAAGAAGGAAGCATGCAAACAAGCAAAATGGTCACATTGGTCCAAACGTCGCCATTAACGTGACAGGTTAATGCTAATCTTGGAGTAAATCCAACAAAGCGGACTCATGTGTTTTGTGGCCGTTCTGGATTAGAACGGCAATGCATCCATTATTACGACATCAAAGCAGAAACGGTACAAGTACAATCCAAGTCCACACACACAAACAATCGCCGTTGTAGCGTAGGCTGACATGTGGGCCCACATGCCGTATGTAAATTCAGCTTAGCTGGTGTCATCATCCGGCAGTGATAGATATAGTACATTGAAAAGAATTTTTTTGCAAGGATTTCGTGACAAATATATGGCTTCCTTTGTACGCAGTGTATTCACAACAAAAGTGACACATCTTTAATTGGTGCTGTCAAAATCTGTTTTTTGTTCTTCTCAACACGGGTAACTTGTTCCATGTGACTTCTTTGAAATATACTAGGAGTTCTTTTTTCCATCGCATGGTTTTCACGGCAGCTTACTTTAACCAACTTGTCGTGGAAACAACCACAAAATCTCCTCCAATTGTCAACGAGTTATCCTTTGTTGACGAGCACCACGATAAATACGAACAATTTGTGCCTTTTTAGCTTTTTTTAATATATATGTGTATGAAGCGACAATGATTTTTCAGAGAATTCACTGAAAGCACGTTATCTCTAGTGCCGGAGAAATGTATCCAAGATGTACCTTTCAAAGTTGCCTCGACAGAGGGGACAACGCCGCAAAAACAAATCTAGAAAATAAAAGCCCAAGTTGAATAATTAATACTTCAGCTGTTCTAAATTGTAAGTCATTCTAATTCTTGCTTCTTTAGAAACAGTACATAGATTTTATTATCCTGACAAAATAGATAGCTAGCTACATAGCAAAATCTATATTCTAGAAAAACAGAGCAACTTACAATTTAGACAAAGGGAGTAGTATAATGTAATGTAAGGTCTAGTATGGCAGAGCTCCACTCCTTATTTTTTTAGAGAGTATTTTGTGGATTCCATCAACCATCAATGCTTAAGATGTAATTAATTCTTGATAGGGGTTGACGAGGGTCACTTCTTCATCTATATCTCTTATAAGAATAAACCCCACTAGCTAATTCTCTCGACATGCAAGCTATCCACATCAACAATCTACTAGAAGTTTTATAGCCAACTAACACATATAATTATGATAGTTTCTCTTCATCCAAAAGATTGTTTCATTCATATAACTATAAAATTTAAATAATCTAATTTCTTTTTAAAATTGTCTGGAATACCCGTAGCAACGCGCGGGGTATCCACCTGGTTTACGCTACGAGTTAGGAGCTAACACCTCCTCCCTCCGTCACCCGTTCTTTCGCTACTCCCATTTAATCACTTCAGAGTTGATTTTCACCTGCTCCCTTGCCTCACCCCCTTCCTCCAGAATCACTCCATTGTAAAATCAAGAAGTGGAGATAAAAAAGGAAATTAAACTTAAGAATCTAGAAGAGAAGCTCTACCAAATTGGCCCAAAGGTTAATCAATTTACAACAGAGGGAATAGTATAATATATTACCGTTTCCATTTCTACTTAAATAGAATTGAACTAGCTTGTTTTCAATTCCTCGTATTCCAAACTAAACTCGAAATTGATTTAAAACTTAATACTAAACGAACAGCAGCTATTGTCCAACAAATTAATATAACACCGGCAACGTTGGCCTACAAATATTTTTCTTGCCTCCTCATCTAAATTTTTATGGAAACCTCCTCGTATATTGGACCAAAAGTATATAAAAAACACAAGCTAATAAAGTGAGAGATAGAAAATAAGAATATATAAGAATAAGAATAAGAATATATAAAGGGTGCAGTGAGCCAGTGATGGCATGCTTACACCAGATCCACCTCAACGCCACACCCTACCCTACAACGTTTAGTTTTCTTGCACTCCGGCTGCCTAGCAGGCAGCAATGGCCGGACAGCGACGCCGAACAAAACAGCTAGTGCTCGGTGGGCCCACCGCCTCTACTATCCTTTGATTTATTTATTTTTGCTCTGCTTTATTTATTTATTTCGTGCAAAAAGAGATTTTTATTGTGCTCCTGATTGGAAGAAAAGGAGGGCCAATCATTGGTCGCTGATCCTTTGGTCCGGCTCACTGGAAAACCGGATCATTGTGTTGCCACTCCCTTTATCACCGGATCATTGCGATGGTCATGGAACGAAGACTCAAGACTCTTGAGTCTCCAATACAGTTGTGATGTTGAGGTGGTATCTGCCCCGCCCCTTCCATAAAACAAATACTCCTGCCTATTACTATTTCCTTCTTTTTGGTCTTTGATTGAGTTATTTTTTTTTAAAAAAATTGGTCACTAATTCCTTCTAGAATAGTACTTTTAAATCCGTACAAGTTTATAACATTTTGCTGAGTTTTTCTTTCCCAATACTACTATGTACGTAGTAGTTCATCAATCTATACTCATGCACAGACAATGGTCTTAGAATATCTCGCAAGAGTTTTTAAAACCCACTCCTAATCTTATTTTTTTGCAAATATTTAAATAATGTTATCCAACAACTTATTATCTCAACTCCTAGTCTTTCCACACTTAGAAATGTCAATCTAATCACACGAAAGTATAAGTGGACGTGATTGTGATTCCCAATGCAAATGAATAAGAGAGAGAAATTATAAAAAAGTTGGACAATTTAGAAATATTTAGAAGTCTCTAATGCAAAGTTGTCTTCTAGTATTTTTTTTAGGAGCTACATTTTAGAAACGATAGGAGAACCCAACCAATTTGCTCAAATCCATTTTTCATGGCTACATTCAGACCCATCACAAATACCACTGTCATCATCGGTTTTATTGAAACAAATATTTTATATTAAGCACCCTAAATGATTTTAGATGGAAAAGTTTAGGCGCTTATGAGTTATGATTAAGCTATCAATTAAGATATATAAATTTAGATGCTTATGCCAAAATATATGAATTTATCTAAACTACTCAGTACACGGTCTAATCCAATTATTAATCATTTTAACTTTGTTTTATGTTAAACTATCTAACTTTGACCAAGTTTATAGAAAAATACACTAGCATATACAACAATATGAATTAGTTTCTTTGAAGTTCCATGAAACATGTCTTGGTAGTGTATTTTATTCAAACCCATAGATTTAATATATTTTGTGAATTTTTTCAATGATAAAGGAACAGTTGATTTATGACAAAGCTAAAGTGACCTATAACTTGATACTGAGGTAGTAGCAGCTTACATAATTTATTTTCATAGATTATCAATACAAATTGTAATTAGTTTTTAGAACCATTCATATGTAATTTATTAAGAGAACATTTTTTATAATTTCTATAGAGATTTATATGTATTGCTCGTGCATGCATGTATACTTGTTTTGCATGACAACACACAATATGTACTTTATGCATTGGTGAACCTTATGGTAATTTCATTTTTTGAGTGGATGTTGGTGATTTAGAAGTAAATTTAGGGTATACTGTAGTAGTTCGTATTTAATGATGAAAAATGCGGGTACATGTTTCTCTATGGAATGGTATATGTTTTTCAGTCACCATACACGGATATTTCAGAAAGAGGGTCCCTCTAAATTGATCTTACGAAACTATGCAAGCCAAATGAGTGACTGAGAGCAACATAGTAGCAAACAGTATCAGCATAATCCACCTGTTGCTAAAAGCGATTATAAGAAATGCTCAGACAGGTATTAGACAGATCAAGGACAGATTGACGAAAAAACAGACGTGCTGTCATCATTAAACAGTAGTTTGCGTGGTAGGAACTTCTTTTTTTGAAAATTTCAGGACTGGGAAAAACGCAAAGGCAAAAATAAAGTCCTTTTCATGCCTCTTTCCCGTTTGTGTTACTTTTCCACAAAACACGCTCAATTGGACCTTGCCCCCTTTTTGGTCAGTTCCAATGGTACCATGAAAATGACTTCCCATTATTTCGAATTACATCATAGAAGCAATTGATGGTAAAAAACATAAATAGAGACAATAAAGTTTTCTGGGTTAACCTTGCTTCAAATAATCAACTGAAACGAAGCTGCAGTGGTCCCGCATTGAAGTTACCGAATTTGCATCTAAGCTAGCACCTCAAACAAATTGGTGCAATTAACCAAGTTTACTCGTACCTCTATGCAAATCTAGTGCTGCTTATTCTTTTACACACTCCTGCTTCGTCCACTTAATTAAACACATGCCATTGCACGCTTTCGAAAAAAATATATTCAAATTGTAATAATGCTGTTTTTGAATCCTTTTTTTGTTTTTATGATAGCACAATAGGGGCCGAAAAAGTAATTCTAAAGATGTCTGCGTCAGGAAAAAAATCAGTTTTCTGAAATGAATGCATGGACAAAAGCAATTCAAACATTCTGTTCACATCAATTTCAGTTAGTCTGAACCTTACGCTTCCCAGAACTGAATTCTCATCCCCAGGCCGGTTCCAAACACATTTCACTACGCAAATGACGAAACAGAGATCAGTTATAATATAGCATCACCCAGCACCAGGAATCCACTGAAAAGTGGAGACGACAAAATTATTTATCATATAAATATGATTTGCTCGATCTAGCGATGGTTCAGTTCCACAGCCTTCAAAAGATCACTCGCCTTTTTAGGGAAGTTGCCGTGCTGCAAAGCTTTCTTCTTCAGCTAGGAGTACTCTTTCTCATCACTTAATGCCTCATGGATCCCCATTTATCTGAACCTCATGCATGCTGTCCTGCGTGGAAGCTGATAGCTCCACACACGACAACGACGTTTATATTTTATTTAAACTTAATTCAAATCAAATGTCATATCAACAGGACATTCTGAATACATGAAATGAAACAGGTTGAATTCCAGGACAAGCAACATATATAATTACAGTTGAGACCATTACATATTAGTAAATCATTGGCTCATAACATAGCATGAACATGACTAGAACCCTTTTGTAATAAGAACTTGATTATTTATGCAAGAGTTGTAGTATGTTGACATATCATTTCTTCTGTTTATTCTAGGAAATGGTGATACGAGTGCTGCAAGATTACCTGAGTCATTGGATTTGAATCGGATAGCCAAGATCAAACTTCCCCCCTTGAGTTTCTAGATCCAACACTGTAGATTCTAGAACCATGAAGCAATGCAAGCAACACAC
>JAKNSH010114407.1:0-11302 GCA_027790015.1 Cymbopogon flexuosus | reverse complement strand
TCCTCCTCGCCGTCTCATGTGCAGGCAATAGGGAGTCGCAGTTCCTGGTGCTCTCGGTGCTCTGCGGTGTCCGTCGCCGGGGCGGCGCCAGCAGGTTTCTCATCGCCGTCGACTCGGGTGGCCCCGTTCCAGTTCTGGTGGGGCCCGCTCCTTGCCGGCTGCGGCCCTCAGCATGGCCGCCCCCCTGCTGGTGCTCGGCAACGCAGACGCCGTCCCCGCGCTGCTTGCTGGGCCTGGCGGGTGGGCACGCGGGGAAGCGGCGGCGGACGCGGCCGTCCAAGGGCGTGCACGCCATGTTCTTCATCGACGCCGCCACGTTCCGAGTCATGATGCAGAGGGTCCTCCTGCCGCTCCTTGGGGGGACCAGCTCCTCCAGGCGGCGGGACTCGCGCAGGCGACCATGCTCGCCGCGGCCGGCACATCGCGAGCTCATGTGGTGGGATGGCCTCCCCGGCATCCTCCCAGTTGCTCGCTCCCTCCCCTTGGCTGCCGGCGTCAAGCTCGTGAAGGCCGGCAGGATCCCAGCCTCATCCAATTCCTTCGCATCGAAGCTCTCTTGGTGAGGAACAGGAATCTCGTGGGGGGCCCAGTGTGGGGCCCACGTCTGCTAGGTGTCCCACTTGTGCTGGTGCCTGCGTTCCTTCATCTGGAAGGCATGCGACCGCGTCGCCATCCATATCCACCTTCACACAGCAGTTTCTAGTCTTGCTGCTCTGCTCTTCATCAAGGCGGCTTCTCTTCTGGTGCTAGTTCGTCAAGTCGGCCATCACCTGGGATCCGGGTTCGAGCTCTCCTTCAAACTCCGGCAAGGTCTTCAACTACATCTCTCGGTCACCGGAGTGCTGTTCCTCCACAGGCTCAACCGGCCCACCTTCAACCTACGCTTCGCGAGGTCCAATCATCCGGGTGCATGCGTCCATGGCGCCTCTGCGACCCACCGCCGGCGGACTCGTCTGCGCCATCGCCGTCGACTTAGCTACTTTTTTCTTGCTGCAGGATCTTGTTGTAATTTGGTGCTCTTTGGAGGACCTATCTGTAAAACTGCTGCTGTGATAATATAATAGTTTGTTGTTGTCAAAAAAAAAAACTCAGGGCATCGTGTTATAGAAAAATGATAGCATGAACATATCGGGGGTCACACCTATTAGCACCATTCACCGTACAGCGCGGCAACGCCGTGCGTCTTTCTAGTTCAAGACACAGATTGCACTAAACAAACTAAAACAAAATATTTAGAGCTCGCAAAAATATATTTAGAAGCTTCTAAATTTTTTGATTTAGATATAGGGAAATACCTCAAAAAAATTGGGGAATTTTTTGAATTATTATAATTGATGTCTAAATGCATTTAAAACTTTTACAAGAAAAAATATGAGATGATAACAAAAATACAACATACATTTAATGTCAAATACATCCACCATGCTTCAGTGCCATTTTAGAAAATCGTTTGGTACAATACAGTTGGGGTTGGGGGTGCAAACGCCCCCTCAGGCCTCAACCCACCCTCCACCCCACCAATGAAAAACAGTAAATTTGACTAATTTTTCACCTTATATATCCCTTGACACAAGACTATGCACCTACAAGTGACCTTTGATTTTGGTCTGACTTCGCTAGCTACCGCTGCCAGCAGAAGTGGGACTTAGGCAGGCACAACATGACCCTCTCGTGCTTTGTGCCGCTACGGATCGTGCTCTCTAAGCACGGGAGCACGTCGGGCCAATAAATGATTCCTTTGGACCAAGCACGGCTTGTGGCACGTTGGCACGCGTTCGGGTCATGTCGGCCCAAGCACGACCCTCAAAATATCTTTGTTAGTTTCATATTTCTGGTCGTGATATGAAATAAATATATCTTGTGTGTAGTATTTTAATGAAATTTTTATTTATCTTTATAATCTATTTAAGAATTAGATGAGAAAATGTATAGTAAATGCCAAAAAGTTGCATTGTAGAGTCAAAAAAGTGTCTACGCGCTACTTTCGTGTCGCGCCGGCCCAAGCAAAATGCGGGCCGGGCCATTTAACCTGCCGTGCCGAGATCCTAGGCACGGCACGGCCCTCCTGTTTTTGCCATGTCGGCACGGCCCGAAATATTCGTGCCGTGCCAAACAGTGGCGAAGTTAGAGCAAATTAGAGAGGGTGCGTTGCTCTTATTGATGTGAAAAATTAATCTACAAACATGGTGAAAATCTGTTTCTAATATTGATGTTTCATTTTTTTGGGGTGCCTTAGCATCCACACCCATAAACGTAGCTTCGCCCCTGGTGCCAAAACATGGGCCATGACCTGCCCTCAAATAGTACGGCCCAAGTCCCAGCTCTAGCCGCTAGTGCCTCAACCCGTGCCACCTTTGCTCCTTGGCTCAGAGGACCCCTTTCGCCACCCTCTTCTATAACAATGTGGGAGATAACAATGCAGGCTTCAAGGGATCATTTCTCAATTCCTTAGGTACGTATGATCTTTTTATCGGATTCAGATCATGTCAATAGCCCAATCTATTTATAGGCGAATTCAATAAAATTAAATAGCACATAGCATTTTTGTTTATGTTAAGGTAAACCAGAGGAGAGAGAGGGGTTATTATTTTGCGAAACAACCACATTATGAGTTAAGATTTTAGACTATAAAACAACTATTGTATCATTGTATGAGTTATTATTGCCACACAACTCACAAATTTACTTCTATTCTATGCATAAATTAAGAAATTCTGAGTTAACATGATAATTTTAAAACAAACAACCATTGTATACATAAATTTACTTGAACTTATCAGCTTGGTTTATATTTATGCATTGTTTTTCTCTCACGACGAAACAACATCTGCCGCTGTGAGACAACGGACACCACCGGGCGCGCATTGAGCCGTTGGTTCCGCCGTGGGAACCGGCCGGTTCCCAGCACGGATCGATCGAGGACGCGCAGGTCTTCGGTTCGCCACTGCGGCCGTCGTGATCTCAGTACACACACGTCTCTTTCCAATTCACAAGATGCAAGCAAAAGCAACATGGCTCGATCGGAGGCGGCGGTGGGCATCGACGAGATGTCGAGGTCGAGACCGCCGAGTCCGATCCGGCACATGGCGTCGTTGCATGGCTTTTCGCCTTTTCCGAGTGGTCCGATCAAACGCTGAAATGCACTGCGCGGCCACACACTAGCTAGCTAGTCACTGGTGCTGCTCCACCAGCGAGAACGAACGAAGCCAGGTGCTGGACCCCCAGTCCCCACCATTGAATCCACACACGTGCGCACGCGCGATGGCAGAGTCAGACACACTCAGACAACTCATCACCATTCGTAAGGGCCATCATGTCCAGTGATTGAAGAAGCTTCTTCCGGTGGCACTGGCACACGCACACCTCGTCAGGTCAGGCCACAGCCACACCACTCTTACCACTCTTGGTGTGTGTTGCTCGGCTGGTCCCGGCCCCGGCCGATGCAGAAAGATGAAAACCCTGCACAGATATGATATTAGATTAGATGCATGGATGCATGTACCTCTTTCTCATGTCTGTTCTAGTGTGTGCAGCACCTAACTTTGTGCAGCCGCAAAACACGGGGGGCATGGCATGCGATTGCAAGTGCGGGATCTTGCATTGTCAAAATCCTAAGTAGTACAAATATAAGTCACCATAATGCGGCAGCGAAAACAAAGCTGCTCTTCACTCTGCGCGGGTCATCATGGTTGTTTATTGGAGCAAGTCACTCTGCAGAGCAAAGTCAAATGTCGTTAATGGGAATGCAACAAAGAGTTCTGAAACGCTTTCTTTCCTGAAATGCAGAGTTTGTGGTGCGATCGAGTGCCGCACAGGTCACCCTGCACTGTAGTACAGTACTATATATGTCAGTTTGACATCGCTAAAGCTTTCCGGAACTGCGGAACGTACACGAAGCACGATCACATGAATGAACTTGGGTGAGATGTGCAAAATATCTAGGCGCAGCAGGCAGCCAAAATAATGAGGACTGGACTGGAGCTTGTTTGGGAACTGTTTGTTTGATGTAGAACGCCGGTAGTGCATGCCCAATTAGGATTGATGAGTTTAAATAGAAGACTTGCACACGGTCGAGTGGTGAGTGGTGACCTGCCAACTTCCACTTGTGGCGTCTCAAACGAAAAATGTGAACGCTTGGGTCAAAATAAAGTCGTTTAGGATAAAGCTTGGGTATAAATTATGATTAATTTTTAAATAGTTGAGTTTAGAAATGTGAAAACCTAACCACATGAATACATTTATCTTAAAAAAGACTTTCATAAAAATATACATGTATCACTTTTTGATAAATATTTTTATAAAAACAAGAAATCAAAGTTATACTTTAGAGACCACCACGTCGTTGTCCAACTCCAATACGATTTTCTTTTAAGTACAGAGGGAATATTTTAAAATTACCTCTTTGATGTGTAAGATGCTAACATTCTTTTGTAGTTTATAAATTTAGTAAACTTAGAAAGTTGCTCGAGGAATTCCGTAGTTGTTTCGATTGTGTTGTATTGTATACTGAGTGTTAGAGTGGTTTGCCCCCCAAAAACATCTAGATCCACCATTATTCTCCGAAAAATTACACAATCATGATCCAAATACGCCCTCAGTGTTCATTGCTCAGCTATGCCAAACAAAACCTTAATTAATTTGGGATGGCCTCATACCAGGATGCATATATCACAACATGAAAGCTCACTAGTGGATCCAAATAGACCAACTAATAAATCTGCTAATTATTATCTGGAGAGCTGCTAACTATTACAATAGCAGGTTTTGAGTTTTAATAGTTCATTTATTCACCACCTTTAACTCACTATCCACCCACCTTCTAGCATGTGGACCTGAACAACCCCTTAATTTATTAGTGCTAATGGATCCAAACGATGGTAAGGCTGTTGTAGCCTAGAAAAAAACATTATTGTTGACAAGACAGACAACAGTAATTGTGCTGTGATATTATGAGGTGGTGATATAATAAACACGGAAGTCCGATCCCTTGCACTTACACACACGCCATGTCTAGATATACGTGGAACTCATCGAGCTACACGTCGGCATCACGCCATCATCAAGCTGCCAAGGCAGGAAGGACGAGCAAGTAACAAAAAGTGCATGAGTAAATAATCGCCTCACAGTCCGTCGTTTGTGCTGGGACTGGGAGAGGATGCTGTCACGAATACACTATCTTATCTGTCTGCAATGATTTGCAGGCAAAATAAGCAAGGACAGGAGTCTTCAAGATGTGAATTATCTAATCCCGGCGTTTCAGATTTAGACAGACAAACGTACAACTATGAAACAGAGTGTCATACAGTCACGGTGTTCAATTTCATAGTGCGATCTGTCGTATAGGTTTCATATCTACTATATATGCATGCACATTTGCATCTCCAAGCTATTATTAATCAATGGAAATATATGGCAAGACTTTGGCTTTGTTTCGATTCATTATTATCCGATAATAGTTAGCTAGATTTTGGTTCTTCAAAAAAAGTTAGCTAGATTTGCTCTCCAGAGATGTAGCGAGCAATTATCCGATCTACTGCCTACGCATGTTTAAACTCAAAACAGATAGTTATTATCAGATAGTGTTCTTCAAAAAAAGTTAGCTAGATTTGCTCTCTAGAGATGTAGCTAGCAATTATCCGATCTACTACCTACGTATGTTTAAACTCAAAACAGATATTTATTATCAGATAGTATTTTTTTGATACTTATTATCAGATAGTTACTATCTACGTCTAATTGGAACCAACGGCTCAATGAAAACACCGTTATAATTTGCTCCTCGCTAGTAAAAATGGGGCAGGCACATCGTGACATCGATTTACCGACGAGTTGTTTGAAACTGTCATTCGGTCAACGCCCGGTTAACGCCATGCGGAGGGATCCACACAGAAGATTTCACCTTCTGAAAAAAGCCGGTAACATTTTACAATAGATTTAGACATTTTAGTTGACCTTTTTATTCTAGCCGGACCGAGTGGACGCCCATGAGCCTAAGCAACGGCGTGGTCCAACTATAAAACCCGCGGCCACCACCCGGCGTCATCCCCATCGCAGTTTCAGTTTCAGAGTTCCTGGCACCTCGTTTCGTCTCACTGAAGATATCTTGAGCCGGTAGAATGGAGCGCCACGCCGAGAAGCCGCTCCTCGTGCTCCTCGTGCTGTCCTGCCTCCTCCTCCCCCTCGTCTCCGCCGTCCCCACGCCAAGTGAGCTTCCTCGGCTTCCCATCCCATCCATCCACCAGCTCGGCCGACGGCCGGCCATGGCGTTCGCTAGCATCCCCCTCGATGTGGTTTCTTTTCTCGGTTGCTGATTTTGTTCGTCCGATTGCAGGAAGCCTGCGCCTGGGGAGGAGCCAGCAGCAGCACCCACACCCGCCGTCTCTGAAGCTCACTTCTTCTCAGGTACGGCAAACTGCCTGTTTTCCTCTGCCTTCCTGCAATCCTGCATGCTGTGTTCCTTCTCGATTTTATTTACAGAACAGAACTGTTAGCGAAAATACAGAGGTTAATTGATTAATTAGTTAATTCAGCGATGGTGGATGGATATGTTTATCATGTAATACTAGAGCTGAGGTATCTGCTGACTGCTGCTGTAAGCCTGTAATCGTGATGCGATGATGATGACTGTGTGTTTGGGACACAGGAGACGGCGATCGCGGCGGCGATGAACATGGGCACGCCGCCGACGGCGAGGAGGATGGTCGTGGAGGTGAACGACTACCAACCGTCCGGCCCCAACAACCGCCATGACCCACCCAAGGGTCCCGGAAGAGCTTGAAGGAACGGCGCTCTGCTGGCTGGACGACGACCCAGTAATCCTTCGTCGTCTTTACCAGTAGTAGTAGTATACAAACTGCGTCTTCGCTAGTGCTCCTGTATTCTAGTAGTACTCCGTATAAATTAAGGTAGAAACAATAGTTATCATCGTATATACAGGCCGCTTGTGGTGTGTGTATCGCTTTGGAAGCACATCGGTTGTTCGTTGTTGTGATTAGGTTGCTGTTCGATCGTCAGAACTGAATTGATCGATACAGCAGATTGTTCAGCTCCTGTTCCTCGATCTTGTCACGGCTGATATGAAGCACCAGTTCGAGGCGCAGCATCATACTTCAGCATCATTGCTCCCTCGACCGCCGCATCTTTTGTTGCGTCACGGCCGCCGCCGCCGCCGCCCGTGACAGGCTAGGACGCGTGCGCTGCTGCTACTGCAAGAGTCGAGGCGGCGACGTCGAGCTGCGCGCCTGCGCGTTATCCTGCGAATCTTTGCGTGATCCGTGGACTCGCGAACAATTCTTCGCCGTGGCGTCTGGCGTGTGGCGAGATGCGCGCGGCGCGGCTCTGACTTGGGAGAGCGACGCCTCGTCTCGTGCCATCTCGTGTGTGTCGTTTCCTACCTGTCCGATCGCTGGGGTCCTCGTCGCACCGCCGTGTGGACGGAGAGAGAGAGGGGACCAGGCCGAGGCCGGTGACGGAGCCACAGGAGCTTTGACACGACGGCACGAGAGCACCGCCGCTACGCGCCGCTCCTGGCCTTTGACTTGGCGAATTCTCCCTGTGCGCCCGTGAGGCCGTGATCGCGAGCTCGATCTGCACAAGATGCGCCGGCCCAGCACGCGTCGCTGGCCGAGAGCGGCGGGGGCGAAAACGACGTACGCACTCGCACTGGAGGGAGCTGACATGTGGAGGGGACGGACGCAGCGGCCACCCGCTTTTGCCTGGATCCATGGTCCTCCTTCCAAGTTCCAACCTTGGAGATAAGCGAAGATCCGATGGGATCCTATGCTATACAGACTACAGTCCACGTCGCATTGGGGGTTCTTGCAGACAAGAACACCAAATAGTGCTATATTCATACACCATTTATCTCTAATTAAGAACAATGCAAAATTTAGGGCCTCTATAAGACTACTCCCTCCGTTCCATTGAAAGTCGTTTTAGACTTTTTAGAATTCTCATTGACTGTTTGCCTTATTCAAAAATTTTATATAAATATTATTTATTTTGTTATGACTTATTTTATCATTAAATATATTTTGATGATGATTTATTTATTTTATTATTTGGTTAAAAATTTCGAACAAGACGAGCGGTTAAATAAGAAATCTGAAGAGTCTAAAACGATACTTTCAGTGGGACGGAGTGAGTATAAGCATATCTTTTTATTAAGAAAAAATTAGCTACAGGACACTACAAATATACAAAAATTGTTGTGGGACACTAAACAAGAAAATCTTAGCTGTAGGGCACCGCCTAGTGTTATCGCCTAGTGTCCTACAACTACGATTTTTTTGTATTTTTTTGTTTAGTGTCCCACAATAATTTTTACATATTTGTAGTGCCCTGTAGCAAAATTTTCCTTTTATTAAAAGATTCTAGGTTAGATAGCCAATGGAGAACCGGTTTTGCTAAGAAATACGACATACAAAATTTTACATGAACCTAGTAAGATAATCCAGTACATAATTGCAAGATATGCTATAAAATTTAGGTATATAAGTATCAACAAATTAATATCAATATCCATACTATATATATAATATGAAAGGCCAAAAACTATCCTAAGGGCGTCTAGTGGATTTTGCCAAAACATCTATGATATAGACACCGGATTGAATAGAACCGCACTAATGCAAAATATGGAGAGAAGGGATATGTAGACACATGTTCTATGTGTAATAGTGCTTCGCTCCACGCTAGGAAACTCATTTCTTGTATATCCGCCCTAAACCTAAACCCTATACAAACATTCATTGCTAGTAGCTATTTGATGCCCTATTGAGGATGCCCAAATATACTTGAAAGAATGTTACAATGCATGACGAGTATCTCAAACCTGGATTGCCTAAACGCACCACTAAATACCACAACAACAAGGTAAGCTCTAACTAATTCTTCCAATCAGTTATGGTCTCGATAGGCTAGAGCGATACCCGACGAGGGGCATCTTATAGCGATCTAACTACCTCATTGTAGCCGATGCGGCCCGTTGTGTTCTAGGACTAGGAAAAAACAGTATTACTTTGTGTTCTATCATAGAATGAAGGAAGTAAACTGCAAACACCATTTGTTAAGTTGTAAGGTATAAACAATAAAAAAATAAATGTAAATAAAAGTAAAGTTCATGATCGGTCCTCGAAATGGATTTGAGATACACAGAGTTTCCACCCTTATCTGGTTAATCAGTAGACAAATAGGCGATTTGCCCTTCTTGCTCTCTCTCTCTCAAAAAGAAATGACGTCAACTTCGATCTCTCACTTTTAGAGAATTAGTTACGTACCAAATTCTTGACTTTGATATCCGTAATAGCAGCGGTACGGTCATATAGAGTACTCTACTCCTATGAAGCGGAAGACTTGTGCTGTACTTAGGAGTTCGTACAAGAAATTTGGGTTTTCTTTTGTCCAAGTGGGGAAAGTTGAGAAATGTTGTACTCCTACATTGTTCTTTTTAGTTGCCTGCCTTGATCACATTTCTTGAGGGAAGTTGCCCTTGATCACATTTTGGAGATATATATATCTAGCGGAAGAGTTGGACTTACACGTGTAAAGTGTGGTACTTTGGATTTGTACATAATTGAACCCTATGAAATTAAACCTCGTTAGCGAACAGGGTGATGCGGTGCACGGCACGGGTTTAGCGTGGCTCCTGTCCGGATCCGGGGGCGAGAAGCGTACAGACAAGCCGGCTCTGTCGTTGGGCGGCGTGACGCTGCCACACCCGACTGGGACACAAAGATTCCCAATCCAGGCGTTAGCGACTCAGCGAAGCTTCTCCAAGGCAAGCGAGCATGACGACGACCTCACCCATCAGTTTCTCCATCGTTTGACTTGGCTCTCGTCGCATGTGGCACGTCGCGTGGTCGCTGACGATTCGTCGACACGATGCCACACCGCGCGCACGTCCGCCCCGGCCGCCGCGCATGCAGCCGCCGGCAGCAACGGACCGACGACTTCGAATAATCGAATCTCAGTCTCTGCTGCATATATGCCCACACCATCCATGATCAGTTTGATCATGCTTAGAGCATCACCAGCGGTTCCTAAAAAAAGTTTGGCAAATCTTGTGTTTTGTCAAATAAAAAATCAATTTGAAGAGTTTAAAAAAAGGCTTTCTCCAGCAGTTTGGCAAATTGGGCTTGACATATTTTAAAAAGAAGGCTCACCCTACATTTTTTTGCACCTGTACGTCTATCCATAGCGCGTGACCGAGCGCCGCCGCTCGTCATCTCCGCGCGAAACTCTTCGGCGCCGTGCGATCTTCTTCCCTGTCGCCGGTCTTCATCTGCTGTCGTCCTCCCCAGGTACATCCGTATTACGTATGATATTGTATGTGTTCGAAACATTAATCAACGAGCAATCATTGCTGATGTTGAGAGACCCGCCGCCACCGAGTATCTTTCTGGGTGCTGTCGCCATGCAGCTGCAGACGAGTCGTATCTGTCCAGGTGTGTTTCGCGCACGCGGGAAGCCCACGAAGACGCACGAATCGCCGATGCCAAGTGCCTCACACCGCGCAAATATGCACGCGCGGGGGGGGAGTTTGCCAAGCTCCCCAAGATAGCAAACTTTTATGTCAAACTGCTGGAGCACGAAATCTTGTGTTTTACAAAAATTTAAATATGCCAAGTCGTTTTAGAAAACTGCTGGAGATGCTCTTCGCTCCTTGTGTTGGTGGTGCGTGCGCGCACCGCGAGGCGAGCCGATCCGGTTGCCGGTCGTTTATATATATATATATATATAAAAAAAAACCCAAATCTTACCCGCTTCCACTGGTCGACAAAGGAAGCAGTCTCCTTTTCTTCTCTCCATGCACGGCGAATTGGTGATCACGCCGCCCGCCCGCCCGCCATGCAAGGGCATGTAGCCATGTACGGATTGGGATGCAGCGATCGAGCAGATCGCATCGCATCGTAGAAACTTGAAAGGCAGAGATAATAATAAAGAGATATAGATATCGATATACGGAGGAGTACATCGTTCCAAGGCGGAGTGGTCTTTTTATCTATCGATCAGCATATATTCCAGCCAGATGCTAATATATCCGTCCCCGATTTATTACAAATATACTCTTATCTATCTATCCAGGGCCTTGTTCTCTTTCCAAGTTTTTCCACTCTCTCTCCGTCACATCACCATCACATCAATTTGTAACCGCATGCATGGAGCATTAAATATAGATAAAAAAAATAACTAGTTACACAGTTTAGTTCTAAATCACGAGACGAATCTTTTGAGCCTAGTTAGTCTATGATTGGACAATATTTGTCAAATACAAACGAAAGTGCTACAGGAGTTCAAATTC
>JAKNSH010114379.1:0-10406 GCA_027790015.1 Cymbopogon flexuosus | reverse complement strand
GCAGGTAGGTTCCTGGGAGTGTTGAGAAGACCATGCCCATGCGCTTGCACATCCACATCCAGATGGTGGCCTGCTGTGTTGAAAGACTGAGAGGGATCGCCTGTGGATCGGAGGGAAAGTGGGCACTCAGCTTGTCTATGCGCAGGCAGCAGCAGGCACACTAGCTAGTAGCTAGTAATGTTGTTGGATCCGAGTCCGAGCGGAACGGAGGTCGCCATGATGATCAACAGGACACAAGCCAAAAAAGACGCTCATCGACTACCAGATTTTTTTTTTTATACTTGTGGCCAGCTCACTGCAATAATTACAGTACTACAGTAGGAGTTGACAAAAAAAAAAAAAAGGTGTGCTTGCTACGGATTATTTGCAGCTTTGATCAATTGTGCCCGTAAGCCCAACCACAAGCCCACATGTTTCGTTGGCCCAGCCCAGTCCAAAAGCGGTCGGTGTTGCTCCTTGCCCCAGAAGGAACAACGGACGGATGGATTTGGATGGAAATTTGAACTCTGGGAGGCTCCTCCGCTTCGCTTCTCCACCACCACCTACCGCCGCCCCCCGCCCCCGCAGCAGCCATGTCGGAGTCGGACGCCGCTGCCGATCTGCGCCGGAGGATGATGGAGCTGCGCGCCGCCATCCAGCGCCGGATGGCCGACTCCCGGGACCGCGCCGCCGCCACCTCCTCCGCCTTCAACGCCGCCCTCCTCGAGGCGCGCTCCATCGCCGACCAGACCGTCTCCAACCGAGGCATATCAACCTCTTCGCCCCCCCACTTCGCCTGTTTTTCTTTCTGTTTTTGCTTCAATCTACTTTATGGTTTTAGTTAGCTTAATTAATCACAGAGGCTCCTAGAACTAGTCCGCATTTCTACCAGGGAGCTCCACTCTGCCACTACTATGTTGGGCTTGTACTGAGATCTCACTCGTTGGCAGATCCGCCTAGTACTAGTACTCATTTATTGCTGTTCTCTCAAGTTGGTCGTTGCTCAATTCATCCAGAACTAACAGCACTCATCGATTTGACAAAAAAAAAAGCTTTAATAGTTGCCTTTCAGTACAGTACAACAATTGCCATTACCATCTTATCTTATCTGTATTGTTGTTTAAGCTCAATATTATTTGCAAAACTACTTTACTCATATGTGTGTTTTTCGAATGGCAGCAAAACTCAGCAAACAAAAACAACACCTCAGGAAACTAGAATCAGATCTAGCACAGGCCCTCTCCGGTGAGCACAACTGCACAACCATTTCTTCATTTTAATCGGATTCATTTATTTATGTAATAATAGTGAAATGTATCATCATCCTTCTGTATACATGGCAATGTCATGCTGCATTGGCTAATTATTTCTATCATTGTCTGTTTTCTTCTTCATTTCATTTTGTTTCTCTTATGCATGCTAACGGTATCCTACTTGTGCCAGTTTTCTCTTCTTTCGACTGCTTGGTTCCATACTAGCCTCCTGGTTTCTTTGTCAATCTCAGCTCATGCAAGTTTTCTCCCCTGTAGTCCAAACAGGCAGAAGGTCAAACCATAAGCTCATGACTGAGTCCATTTCAAACACCACTGCAACAAATGAGCAGCTCAGACGCTTGGTTATGGACCGTAGGGCTACAAGAGATGAATGCATGAATGCCATATCAAATCAACTCAAAGGTACCATTTGTGCTATTCAGCTTTCATGACAATGTTTTTTTTCCAATCCACGTATTGTGGAAGCTTTGGTGATTCTTTAGCACTGTATGTCACAGTGTAGTTGTTTCAGGATTTATTATGGGGGCTTCTTTATATGGACGAAGCTCCTATTTTTTTATTTATATTTTATTAACGAAACCCCTGTTTTGCTTATTTACATCAATGGTCGCTGGTATCTGTTCTAAACTAAATACTCAATTAGCAGTCTTTGTTCAGATTTCAACATTACAAAGCTCAGTTTGAGAGGTTTTATTGATCTCTTAGATACAAATGAAATCATTTCTGATGCTCCTAAAAAAATCTAGGTTTACTTTGATGTATATACTATACCTCTGTTATTGTATACTTAGTTCTTTTTCACTTTTTATTTGAACGTTTTTCTGGTATACATATTCTCAAACCTATATGGCTTAGTAAATCTTGATTTGATGGCAGATATTGAATCCCTTGAAGCTGAGGGTGACACAGATGAGAATAAGAACCTAGAGAATGCTCTTATATGGTACGATAAGTTTGTTGGTTTTCGAGTTGTTGGAGGAGAAGGTAATGGAAATATCAATGGCATGTTTAATTAGTGTATTAGATTGATGCAATAGCATTTGACACATAGCTTTTTTGTCAGGGGTGAAATTTGTGTTCAACAAAATTGATGTGCAAAGTCCTGACAAGGAGTATTCTTTTTGCTTAAAGCTTGTTGAAGAAAGATACATCTGTGAGTTGCAAGTTTTTTAGCTGAGCCATCTGATGCTTGTAGTAGATGTTACATGATTACATTTGTTCATAGATTTTGAAGCTCCTTTTCCTTTTGATAACAGTAGTCCGGTGTGTTCCCTTTGTGGATGGCACTGAAGAATTGGTGAAGGATCTTAACTGCAACAATGATCTGTACAAATTTGTAAGGGTCATGAGAAACAGGTTCCAGGCTGCTACAATCAGTGGTACTTTATGCTACATATTCTCATCACCTGTTCTATCTCATAGAAAAAATGAAACAGGTTCCAGGCTGCTAAAATTAGTAGTACTTTATGCTTCATATTCTCATGCCTGTTCTATCTCATAGAAAAAATGTCTATACTATGGAACTTCGATCATGACATAGGTTCCAGGCTAAGGAATATTGGACATGGTTTGTGGTAGTTGTTTTAAAAATTTTAAGTCTTTTCAACTTGCGTAAATACTTGGTGGTTTGTAAATGTAGCAACTAACTCGTCATTATTATTTATTCAGTGTTATGGTTGTGCTTTTTGCAGGAAATCTGTTGTCAAGCTCCTTTTGCCTTGACATAACATCTTCATCATTCTCAGCATTATCACTGGATTCCAGAAGCGAGAATAGCATTGATCGAAGTAATACACAAGGTCAGTCAAAGAATCAGGAATTTCCACTTAAATGGCTACCAAAATCCTCACCTCATACCATGCTATGTAGCCTTTGCCACTCCCCGCGGATAATCTTGAGTACATTCTACATTCACCCCTATGTATAGCTAGATTGATATTGTTGTTCAGTTCATAGAAAAGGTAAGGCGGTATTCAGTGAAGAATAAATCAATACATATATTCATTGTAGGAACGCTGCTAAAGTTGCCATCGAATGTCTGGCCTCGTGATATAGCAAATTCATCTGTGGGCTGTGGCTGGGCAAACTGAATAGCAGGCAACGGGATTTGCACTTGATAGACAAGGGACTCTCCATCTCAACTTCATGTTTGCTCTGCCCAATAGCAATGGGCCGCGGAGATCTGTACAGTAAAAGTTAAAGCACTTTTGAACCCCTCTGTTAGACACACTTAGCAATGTTGTATAATGTTGTCTGCTGCTTGCATTTCTGACTCAGAACTCGTGTTGTACTTGTACCTCAGTTCTGCTGTTGTAACTTTGTATTACCTATCATTCTTAATAATCATGGTAATATATAAGCGTTTGAACCTTTTTGGTGTTCTTACATGTTGAAACGGCTTACATATTTGCCAGACAACAATAATGTCTAAAGGGTCCACAAAATAATGTACAAACAAACTCGATCTTCCTTGACTAACTTGTGATCTTGCTGCTTTACATCACTAATAGCAATGGAAGACTCATGTTGATTGCAGACTTGCAGGTTGCAGCTCGCATGGATTCTCTAATAAAATTCATAATGTACAGTCTGGCTTACTTCTGACAGAACACCCCACTGAGCACTGAGCTAAAGTATTTTCCCGTTCATGGCATTTATCATTGTATAGAATCGGTCAAGTTGGTTGTCATGGATGTACATAGAAAGCACTGTTTTCATCCAGGTACTTCACTAAATGAGAAAATTAGAGCAGCTCAATCCCACTGTAATTTTGATAGTATTGATCATCAGCACAAAGGTAAAGAACATTTTTTTTTTTTGAGGGAAAGGTAAAGAACTTGTTTCATCAAGGTAGCATTGAGAATCTGTCTATAATGAAGTAAAATGGTATATAATAAGTTAAAGGACAACATGACATCGTCACCCCACAATCACAAGCATGAAGAACCAAGTAGCAAAGAGATTGACATTTGGATCCAAATATCCAGCTGCTTTGACTTAACACCAGCAGAATAGCCATCCTAGATGGTTGAAGAAACTGGGCAAGCATTCTTATTGGGTAGTAATAGTAATATGGGATGTAACATCAGTGGTAGCAGTATTAGTCAGTCCTCCCACCCCTTGAGGAGCTGGTTTTCTTGTCCTCTAATTAGTAGCTCTTTTTCGTACAAGAGGCAGTCCTCAAAAATACAATGACCCTCCACGTCATGTCCTCCTCCAAAGTCCAAGGAAAATAAAAAGGACTACATTTGTAACCAACAAAAGATCATGCAATCACCGATGTCTCGATTCCGGCTTTGCTTGAATTCCTCACATCTTCATCCTTCTCAGCTTCTTCCCACAGCTCAGGCAGTGCTTCCTTCATGTTGTGGAGGCTTTCCAAGGCATGGTCAGCACCTTTTTTCCGCTCAGATGTTCCAACCTGGTTGGCACATTCATTCATCAGTCATCACCTTTGTGCAACATTTTTTTTGCCACCCTCCAAAATTCTCTAGCATCAAATACAAGGGAGAGTGCTGCGGTTTGCTTACCAGGACAGTACGCATTCCAATTTGCTTTGCAGCTTCAATATTCCTGAAGCTGTCATCGAACAATATCTGGAAGGTGTTTGTGTTTCAGCAAGCAAGAAAAATCAGTTACCAGTACATCATAGCATTGCTAACATACAAGAAGGTAGCCATCAGATGTCAAGCCTGACAATGATGAGCAGGTAGGTGCTTACAGTTGTCTGTGGATTGATGGAGGCGACCTTGAGAGCCTGCAGCATCGCCTCCCTTGATGGTTTGCATAGGATAGGTGATTTTGGTAGCTCCACCCCAGGCTGTGGATGAGCCAGATGCTTCATTATATCAAAGATTTCAAGTTTGTCAGCTGGGGCAGGAGGAGATGTCGGGTTCAGTGTCTCAAAGCAGATAACTCCTTCGAAGCAATCCTCAATCCCAAGCCTCTTCAGGGCCCTTGAAGCATGGGCTCTGTCACCGTTTGTGAACGCCTATAGAATTACAGAAAAGGCAAGCCAGTATGAACAATCACTTGCTTTTGCTGTGGAATAAACACTACTCAGAAGTATTGAGTTGTTGTCTTGCCACATACAAGTTTGCGAATTGGTAAGCTCAGAAGGATGTTCCTAAGCACAGGATCAGGCTTGATTTTGTCATAAGACAACCTTCCATGGACAAAGCTGCACAAGAATCAAGCGATATAATAAGGAACCTGAAATGCCCTATTCCAAAATTATTGGACAAACTTTATCTGGAGAAGAAAAATGGGATCTCTGGGAAGAGTCCAGTACCTGTGGTAGTGATCGTAATCAAACTGGTACCCAACAGCCTAGTATTAACAAAACAAACAAGATAGCAAGAAGCAAGGTAATATTAGTGCCAGTAAGCGACAGGAAGGAAGCATAAGCAGAAACAATGAAATGAGATACCCTCAAGCCAGCCATGGTGGTTCCATACTGCTTGTAGAGGAGGACGCATAGCTCCAAGCTTATAGACTCCTCAACGCCAAGCTTGTGCACCATATAATCTGAGAAGGGGCACACTCTCATCAGCATACAACAGCACCTTGCAACAAGGAGGGCATGGACTGTGATAACTAATATAATAGGAAGGGGCTAGCTGTATGTATAATGTTGTGTACCTTGGATGTTCCTCATGATGTCGGCAGCAATGCCGGAGTTGAACGGGTATAGCGTGTCATCAAGGTCTAGTAGTAGATAATAAGACAAGTAAAGATTATTGACTGATTCGTGTTAGTGCGATTGATGATGAGCACGAGCGTGTATGTGTAAAGAGGAGGCAGGGTACATACCGAAGAGGAGGCAGTCGCACTTGAGGCTCTGCTGGTCCTTGCCGTCGAGCTCCATTTCGATGGAACCTGTGCTGCTGAACAAGAAGAAGAGGCCAATGTTTTACTCACTCCGTTCCGCAATATATAGCATAGACTTTTTAGAGATGCTTTTGGTGGGGAAGCTCTAGAACTGAAACGCTGCGATGTGGATCTAAGCAAACAAGAAATAACGAGACCCCGAAGGAATTGTAGCAATGGCACAATAATGACTATTTGTGTGGCTAGGAGAGATGTTTGGGGGGAGAAGAAGAGATTGTTAAGCTGGCGAATGTTTCCTCTCCATTACCAGATTTAGTTTCCGCGGCGGCGGGCGATGGAAGGGGAAGCAACAGTGACGACGACACTTCGCTGGCCTGGCCTGGCCTGATCTGATCTGATCTGCAGGTAGAGGTAGTCTCCTCCTCCTCCTAGACGTGGGAGGAAGGAAGGGAACTTCCTGGGTGAGGGAGGGAGGATTGGAGGCCCCTGTTTTGTTTTTTATAGGCACCGCCGCACCACCGCCAGTCCAGTCCAGATCGCTCAAACAAATCAGCTAGCTTAAACCCACCAAATCCCATCCATTCCCCAGATCATACACTTATGATGGTCGGTGGGTTCCTTTGGCCATTGCCTTGTTGATTCTTCTTCACTGCACTTTTTGTCAACGCACGAGTTGCGTGCGTGCGTGCGTATGTGTAGTACGATATGGGCGTCGGTGTATTGCCGCCCGCCCGCCGCGTGTAACGCTGGAATCGACACATCCTTCTTCCTGTGCTGGGGAGTGGGGACTTTTCTTCCCTGCCTGCCTTTGGTGGCTGTGGCTGCCGTCAAGTTCAAGTTCAACACTAGCAGCAACAGGGCCTCCAACCCTGTCATCAGATTCTCCATTCTCTGTCCACGTCAACAACTTAGTTCAGATGCTATTTTTCTTCTCGACATGGAAAGCAAGTTAACACTCAACATAGCATCTGATTCTACCCCACCTTTTGCCTCATCTATCTATAATCTATCTATTGCACCACATATTTCTAGAGACATCAAAGGGGGAGGGAGGGAGGAGCAAGATAGAATCAGTGCACAGGTTACAGGTATTCAACTAGAGTCGATGCACAAGCTCTTACAGCTCAAAAAGGAATAAATGCTTCAGCTTCAAGGGATCATCAACAACACATACAATACAAGTATTCAAGTATAATTGATTGTCGGCCTTGTACAAATTATTTTGTGATGATACTGGATGGTACAGGTCAGGCATCGTCACAACACTTATTATTTCCTTTTTTTTTCTTTCTAGCTGCTGAGTTACAATCCAATTGGTTAAGTTATGTCACTTACAGTTCAGTTCTTCTGTCTATTACACACATAAACAACAAAAAGAATCAATGAATTACCAGGCCTCACAATATACAAAAAAAAAAAAAAAAACACTCTAAACAAACATCTCTGTATCACTACAACATCTTGTTTGCCTCCGATCTTGTCCTCCAGGCCTGCTCTGCTCTGCTCCTCACCGGATGTGGCTTCTTGAGAATGACCAGAGCCCAATGTCACGCACAGGAGTCTGAATACGCGAGCATGCATCAGGGATCAGGAATGCAACTCCCATTGATTCATTCTGAAAGCTTACCAATTAAAACCTACCTGTGTTTTAACTGATGGAAATATGTTCCAGAACCGTAGAGTTTCATCGCCTGCTCCTGTTACTATGGTCTGCAGATTACATCCCATCATCTTAGGTGCTCTCCTCGACGAGATAGATAGTAGTTTCTGGATTCATCATTAAAACAATGTACAAACTAACTGCATTCGGGTTTACCTGTCCATCAGGCGACGACGCAAGGTAAAGCACACGCATTGTATGTCCGGTTAGAGTTGCAACCTGTTTCCCCCCAAAATAACGCAATGGTCAGTGAAATTAGGCTCAAAAGATGGTAAACTGTATATGATGCACCGTACAAGTGATATCACTACAAACACTGTTTATTAAGAAGCACATAACCTGTGGAAGGGGGACAGTAGGTAGTTTCCATTACCCAGTTTACATATCTATTGTGTTTTCAGTTGCTTGTAAGTCAATGTCTCGGCCCACAGAAACAAAATTACATCTTTGGCGTGGAATCCAAGGACTAGTTAATAACTTGCATATACTTGCATATGGAGTCACACCATGGAGGGATTTTGATGCCTCTACCAAAAGGGCGCTATTATATAACAATGTTCTTACTGATCAACTGATGTGGAACTAAAAATGCTATGGATGGTATTATACAGCAAATCGTTTCATTGCTTGCTTTAAGTTTCACTGTTCTTTTAAGCATTCCTTAATTCAATGTATCATCCCATAGAAAGAAATTATTGTATTGAGTCTATTATATTACAGAAGCATGCCGATAAAGACTGTTGCACGATTGGAAATCATTCTATAATTGTATGCAAAGGATGACTGGCGTACTGATATATCAGGAGATGCTAAGTACTTAGATCCACAACATATAAACTCACCTTTGACATGGATGGATATTTCCAGACCATGATTTGATTTTGGGAATATCCATGTGTACTCACAAGTTCATTCACATTTTTACACCAGGCAAGGTTGCAAACCTGCAACAGAAAGCAAAAGATGAGGATAGCAACACTGCAGCACCACACAGCAGAGAGATCAATAGTGATCAGAACTACTACTTGCCTGGCTGCCTGTGTCAATTGAGTTCAGAACATTTCCATTAGCCGTGTTCCAAAACCTGATGCATCTATCAGCTGTTCCACCTCCTGACGCCAGCAGTCCTTGCTGATGTGGTGACCACGCTATTGCTTTAACAGCGGCTGTATGTTCTGTCAACCGCAACACTGGCTGTTCCGATCGTTGGTTCCACACTAATAACTGGTTGTCATTTCCGCCGGAGGCAAGCTCGCGGTCGTCATGCGACCATTTGAGTCCACAAACCTGACAATTATGTTCACACAAAAATCTGAGATCCAAAACCCTCAGACAAGAATGCTTTTTGGTTTTGCACAGTGGTTGAAATATTTGCCAGGACCCTGTTTATGTCATGGAAATCTCACCTCTGATCTATGACCACAAAACTTGCTGATATAGTCACTGGGGACACGGATGTCATGCTGCAATATGTTCTTGTCCCTGCTACCTGAGGACAAGATGCATGAGCTCCATGCTAATACCCCAGTCCGTGTTTGGTGACCTCCCATATTTCTAATGCGTTTACAGCGAGAACTGTCCCAAATCTGTTCAAGTATCATCAGAGTTACTTATATGCCAATACATCATATCCATGAAAGCTTAGAAAGGATTTGAAATTGCGATGAAATCTGACACGTTTGAGTCAGGGGTGTAAACTGGTTGCCAGACAAGTTATCCAGAGTCATACCAAGTGAAGCAATTCATATGTGATGACATATTAAGCTGCTAGCTGAATAAGGCTGCAAGTTTTAGCTCTATATTAAGTGTGACCTGTGATTAGTTTCTTGGTTGGATGCATTATGTGCCGTTGTGAACCAAGTGAGATATATCATTCCAGATTTTCAGATAGCAGAACTCCACTAGTGAATAATTTGAACCATTTTCCATTTGGTACTAGCTACTAGGACTGCAAACTGATTGCTACTGCAGTAGCGCATGGTAATGGAGAAAGCAAAGCAAGGCAAACCTGGACATCTCCAAGGCCGGTGCCAATGGAAAGATAAGAGCCTTCTCTTGACCAATGCACGGCGCAGACGCTGTCCGTGGGCCCCAAATCGCAGAGCTTGGTGACCTGGATGTTGTTTGGTTGGTTAGTACTGTAGTATGCAGCAGCAATCTTGTTTTGTTTGTATGGCTGAGACAGTAGTACCTACCTTGCTATTGGACGCGGACCAGAGGTAGACGCAGGTGCCGAGGCCGACGGCGAGCACGTTCTGCGAGGACCAGTCGACGAGGTTGAGGTAGAAGTCGTCCTGCAGGGAGGGCGCGTCCAGGACCTGGCGGCGACGCGGCAGAATTGATGAGTTGCCCACGAGGTGTTTGTGGGATTGTCAAGGAGGAAATGAAGCTGCAATGCCTACCTTATGCGGTGTCTTGGGGACCTTCCTGGGTGGCTTCTGCGGCGACGGCGCGTCTCCGGATCCCGCGGTGCAGTCATGGTGCGCGGCGGCGGAAGCTTTGGCGAAGGGGGAGGTGAGCGCGGAGTGGTCTTTCTTGAAGCGGAAGAGGTTGGTGTTGGGCGACGCGGATGCGGATGCTGATGCTGCGGAGGTGGGTTTGGGTGAATCGGGGCCGAAGAGCTCGGCGCGGAGGAGGCGGGAGTAGGGCGTGTCGTCCTTGGC
>JAKNSH010114143.1:0-10678 GCA_027790015.1 Cymbopogon flexuosus | reverse complement strand
GTATTATTAACACGCGTCACGGATACATTGTTATTTGTGACGCATCTTGTTCCTGGGGCATGGGCAACAGCTTATCGGTGACGCGTCTCGTGAACCCGCGTCACAGATAGATTATCTGTGACGCGTTTCTTTTATGCGTCATAAAACCGGACGTCATAGATAGCTAATTCTGGCATAGTGTTTCATGGTGCCCGCATTTTCTTGAACTCATTTTAGATTTTATGGAGCTATTCTTTTATTTGTGGTAGGCGACATACGTGTTGACACCGTGACGTCTGTGGTGACTTGTCAATCTCGATTTGCTTGTTGAGCTTAGTTCTTCGGAGGTGCTCATAGGGTTGGGTGTGTATGTTCATAGGGGTGAATGGGTGAGCATGTAATACAGTTGTTACAAAAGGAGGCACGCGAGGCAGAGGCGGCTTTTCATCGATTTCAACTTTGCCGAGTGCCCGATAAACGGCACTCCGCAAAGAGCCCCGCTGATGGTTTTTTTTTTTGCCGTGTGCCCTTTGTCAACTGGGCACTCGGCAAAGCATTTGCCAAGTGTTTTATAGACTTTGCATTAGACACCCGTAGTGACTTGTGTATGTGAGTATCTGCGTCTATAATTTTGTCTTTAAAAAACGTAAATTATTATTTTTCTCTAGAATAGACAAAGAGGACTGCACATCATTATATATTTTTTTAAACTTGGGGGCTCCCCATTCCCACTCAAAAGAACGGAAATACACGAACAGAGTTTTTACAGACTAGAGAGGCCTAGACTGTAGCCAGAAAGAACGAGGAGACCAAACTAAGAAGGAGGGGAAGTCCGCACCACCCAGCACCGCAGGGGGACGACGGTAAGAAAGTTATTACATCATGCGCTTGACCACCCGCACAAAAGGAAAACATCACCAGATCAAAGTTTGTGAAGAGCCGCTGTTCTCGAACAAAGACCTCCCAGCAGCGAAGAGAAGCCAGCTTCAGGTTGATCGTTTACAGGAACCACCATTTTTGTTTTTGTCGTCGTCAGGAGCCCCATCAAATCCTCTCGACTTCTTCTGCTCCAGCATCCCTGTAGCAATCTGGATCATCATATCGACTCCTCTCTCCAGCATTTCTTTGTCTTCTTCAGAGTATAAACCTGCCCAAAAACGGATTAGCGCGCCAGCATGACAAATGATCTCTAATGGGCTCTTGATAATTTTCTTGTCAAAACATGCTTTGTTTCTTGCACTCCAAATAGCCCAGCAGATTGCTGAGATACCTATGACATGTATACACCCTGCCCCTGGTACCCATCTGTCTAGCCAACCCCAAAATTGCTCAAGGCATCCAGGGATGTCATTAGCTCCCACACATTGAGCAATGCAGGCCCAGATTACCCTGGCAACATAGCAAGTGAAAAATAAATGTACTATAGATTCTTTTTCATCACAGAAATAGCAATTAGGGGAGCCTTTCCAGTTCCTCCTAAGTAGATTATCTTTTGTTAACACAACTCCATTATGCAGTAACCACATGAGGAATTTAATCTTGGGAGGGATCCTCCCCTTCCAAATATGTTTCAAGTATATACCATTATCAGATTCTGTAAGCTTATCATAAAGTGATTTAACAGAAAAGGAACCCTTTGGTCCTCACTTCCATTTGATTGTGTCAGGTTTATCATTCAGATGAAACATCCCCACAAGCCCCCAAATTCTTTGCCAAGCATTATTTAGATCTTGTGGAAGCCATCTTCTAAATGTTATTTGAATCTCTCCATTTTTGACACTAGCCACTGAAGCCTCTTTCTGTTCACATAAAGTGTACAGATCAAGGAACAGCTGACAGAGTGGTTTCTCAAAGATCTACTTGTCACACCAAAATCTCGTCTTACCCCCATCATTGATTTCAACTGAACGGCCTTTCAAGTAGATGTTTTCTATCTTAAGTAAATCATACCAAATAGGAGAGTCATCTAGTCTATGAGAGACACTGTGAATTGATTTTTTCTTTAGATATTTGGCTTTTATTAAGTTTTGCCAAAGGCCATCTTCTTTCTCCAGCTTCCACCACCACTTACAAAGTAGACTAATATTTAGTTTGGATAGATCTTTAATACCTACACCACCACTTTTCCTTATTTTACACATTGTGGGCCACTTAATCAAGTGGTATTTTTTCTTCACCCTCCTCCTTGCCAGAAAAAGATCCTTCTGATTTTATCCATTTTACTAATTATTGTCTTTGGAAGGAGGTAAACTGACATATGGTACATAGGAGAATTGTTTAAGCTAGAACCAATCAAAGTTGCTCTCCCAGCCATGGTCAGATTACCCCTTTTCCACACCTCTAATTTTTTATAACATTTTTCAGCCAATGGAATCCAATCGGCCACATGGAGTCTGCTAGGGCTAATGGGAACTCCAAGATACTTGACAGGGAAAGTACCAATTTGGCAATTGAAAATTCCAGCATAAGTTTGGTCTAAACTCTCATGATCATTGATCATAATAATCTCACTTTTGGCAAAATTGATCTTTGACCCAACCATGAGTTCAAACATATATAATAGAACTTTCATATTTCTTGCCCCCTCTAGACCATGCTTAAGGCAAATAATAGTATCATCAGCATACTGCAATATGGCAACCCCACTGGGTATAAGATGGTCTACAAGACCTGTCACTAAACCAGCCATCTGAGCTCTACACACCATTCTAGTTAGACTATCTGCAGCAAAGTTAAAAAGGATTGGTGAGAGAGGGTCTCCCTGTCTCACCCCCTTATAACTCTCAATGTACGGGCCTGAGTAATGCATCCACACCAGGTATCATTAAATCCCCTTATATGAAGGCAGTCAAAGAGAAGTTCCCAGTTGACTTTGTCATAGGCCTTCTCAAAATTAATTTTCAAAAGGACGCCTACCTCTTTTTTCCTTTGGGTCTCATGAAGAATTTCATGCAAACATATTATGCCAGATGTTATATTTCTTCCTTTCATAAAGGCAGTTTGGCAAGGATGAATCAGTTGTGCTGCAATGGGTTCAATTCTGATTATGAGGACTTTGGTAATGAGCTTGTATAAGCAATTCAGCGAACAGATGGGTCTGAATTGCTGTATACTATTGGCATCCTTGATCTTTGGTACCAGGGTAATGATACCATAGTTCAATCTGGAGATGTCAGCTTTACCACTGTGGAAGTCAAAAAATAGATCTATGATATCTTGTTTCACAATCTCCCAACAGCATTGGAAAAATTCAATGGGAATTTTATCAGGCCCAGGGGCCTTGTTTTTCTTCCATCTGAAATAAGGCCTCTTTGATTTCTGCCTCAGAGAAAGGCATGCACAATTTTCTGTTTTCCTCTTCATTAACTTTTTTCAGCTGATCACGCTAAGATTGTCTCCCAGGAAATACGCAACTCCGGTGGTACTCTTCTTGTCCTGGACATCCCCGGCGAAGTCACTGTCACTGTCACTGTACCCGAGCAAAAACGGTTTCAGTCCAGTGCCTCTCCCATATCTGCAGCCAAAACTTGCAGTCCCCTTCAGGTATCGCAATATTTTCTTTACTGCACCCCAATGTGCCTTCATTGGAGCATCCATGAACCTGCTAACAACACCCACCGAATATGCCAAGTCGGGTCTGGTGTTAACAATGTGTCGCAGGCTACCAATTATACTTCTGAATGCAGTTGGCCTCACAACTTCGTCCTCAACATTCCTGCTCAGCTTGAGTCGTGCCTCCATTGGTGTTGCAGATGGATTGCAGTTAAGCATCCCTGCATTCTCCAAGATCTTGATCACATACGCACCCTGACTCAGCATGATCCCCTCTTCTCCTTGCTTCGCCTCAATTCCCAGGGAATAACTCAGAAGGCCTAGATCACTCATGTTGAACTTCTTCATCATCTCCTGCTTAAACTACCTTATGTCAGAAACACTCGGCCCAGAGATAACCAGGTCGCCATACACACCCACGAGCAGAAAAGAACTCTTGTTGCTTCTCTTATAAACTGCATGCTCCAATTTACTTCGGACAAAACCGAGAGCCACGAGCTCTTTGTCCAACTTTGAATTCCAGGCTCTTGGAGCCTGCCTCAATCCATACAAGGCCTTTCTGAGCTTCAACACCTTGTCACCCTTGCCAACAACAAACCCAGGTGGCTGTTTCACATACACATTCCCTGTCAAGTCTCCATTAAGGAACGCGGATTTCACATCCATGTGGTGAACTTGCCATCCTCCCTAAGCAGCCAAAGCCAACATGACTCTGACGGTTTCGATCCTGGCCACAGGTGCAAATACCTCGTCGAAGTCAACACCTTGCACTTGAGCATACCCCTTGGCCTCTAATCTGGCCTTATGTTTGCCTATCTTGCCATCTGGGTCCTTCTTAACTTTGAAAACCCATTTAAGGCCGATGGCCTTCTGTTTGTCAGGCAAATCTGAAACTTCCCAGGTTCTGTTAGCCTCAATGGCTTTCATCTCGGCCTGCATCGCCTCCTTCCAACATGGTTCTGCCATGGCCTCTTCAACCGAGGCTGGCTCCTCAACAGCTACAAGACATAGCCCACTGTACTCCTGTGCTGGTACTTCATCTGTTGAATCAAACAAATCAAACACAGTCCTATACCTCAATGGAGCACCTTCTGAGTCTACTGAACCTCCTGTTGGGGGCGAGGCCCACTGAATCTGTTGCCCAGGTACCGGTGATCCCAATGCTCCAGGGATTGGAGAATGTGGTGGTGTCAATGCATCACCCACACCAATGCCTTGAATCTCCACAGTCGAGCCATCTCCGAAACGAACAGCTCCACGCACGGACTCGTCGAGGCTCGCCAGTGCCTCCCGACAGCCCGTCATATGATTAGTCGCACCTGTGTCAAGGATCCAGGCTCCCTCATGGTACTCTGCTGGAAACACGCGTTCCTGGTTCAGGAACACACCTGGCACCCCTGAGATCGGCGCCCGGACCACCGAGCACACCTATGCAACTAGGAGAGCTCCTGTATCAATGTCGCCTGCTGCATGATGGGCGGCATCCTGCTTCTCCTCCTTGATCTTGGCCTTGCATTCTCTAGCAAAGTGCCCCCAGATCTTGCACTTGTTGCACCTCCCCTTGTGCTTCGGGGTCCCCATTGATGTGAGCTGCCTTTTTCCAGAATCACGCGTGTCACCGCCGCCGCGCGTTCCGGACTTGTCCGTGCGAACATAGCGCCCGCCCTCCTTCTTTTGGCCTGACGACGAGGATGAATCAGCAGATCGGAACTTGTTTCTGGCGTTCCATTCCTCCTCCGTCAGCAAGAGGTTTGCCGTCTTCTCTGTGACTTTCTCAACTGTGGGCTCGAACCGAGATTCAGCAGCCCGCAGTCGACCGACCAACTCCTCGATGGTGAGGGGTGTCTAGATCAGAAAACATCTCTATAGCCACAGCAACTTGATCATACTTCGTAGGCACGACTCTGAGGAATTTCCTTACCACGCGCTTATCATCGACGCTGTTCTCTCCAAGCCCTTTCAGATCGGTGGCGATCTTAGTGATGCGTATGGCGAAATCCTCGATTGTCTCTCCAGCCTTGAAGGTGATCGACTCGAACTCCGCCAACAGCTTCTGGGCATTGACCGCCTTGACGCGATCTGCCCCAAGGCGCACCGATTTGATGGCCTCCCAAGCTTCCCTCACTGTCTTCTTGTTCAAGAGCATTGGATGCATCTCGGTTGGCACACCGCGGAGCATGGCCCCTGGGGCCAACCTGTCCCGGCGTCGCTCAACCTTGTCGTCGGTAACTGCGTCCCAGAGATACAACGCCTCCAGATTGCACTGGATATGCGATGCCCACTCCTGGTAATTTGTGCGTGTCAACATTGGCCAGAGAAGATTCCCTGACGCCTGATTGAACGCCTTCTCCATCGCCTCCTTGTGAGACGAAGTACCCATCTCTTGACAACTCTCGACTCCTTCTCTTCTCCGACTCCGGCAGCCCTTTGCCGGCTCTGTCTACACCTCCTTTACCGCCTGCTGGCACCACGGCACCGCCCGGCTCCGATACTAGTTGTTGGCGCAGGCACCTGGCCACGATCGTCGACGGCAGCGGTGGTGACCGCGGCGAGAGTAGAACAGATGAAACACAAACACGAAGATAGAGATTTTGTGCTGCCAAGATATCGCAGCTTTTCACGGACGTTTGTCTTTGATATTTATATGCAAATGCAGATACATGCCTGGCCTTGATCACCAAGCCACCACGCGCCACACCGCGTACTGTGCGCAACATCGTTTCACCGCGACGCGCGCCGCATGCGCAATACTCGCTGTGGCGCGAACTAACTCGACCGACTCAGGTTGGATCGTGATCTGGCACGCCACCAATCACGTCCACCTTCCTAACCGACTCCTAGATGCATTATCTTAACTGAAACTAAGATTACAAGCGTGCATATCTGTTTAGCTAACAGGCTCATGGCTTCGTACGTATGCGTCCACCACATCCATGCATAGAGTTCACCTTTTTGCATGTTCACCAGCTAAAGTCCAACGAGTGCTGGAAGTGAATCCATGATCCATCTATGCCTGGCCGTGTGCGCAGTGCTTCTAATCTTAGTTGATCATGCACGACCATGATCTGACCTCGAATGAAGGTCTCTTGGACTAGCAACATAGACTTGGCCCGGCATCCAAGACTCAAAGGCAATGCCCAACAATGGTGACACTGGGCCCTTCCTTTCTCAATTCAAAAGACCTGTCCCAAACCTTCGTCAGTTCAACTGAGCTTCAAGCCAGCTAATGCCTCTGCGGTGCCAAGTACCGAAGGTGGACTGCGTTGTGAGTTGAAGTTCTGCAATTATTATTAAATTTTTTGTCTGTTCCAGTGAAACAATTCCAAGAAAGTGGCCTCTAATTTTTTGCTTATCAACCTCTGAAAGGCACTTCATTTTAATCAAGTTAAAAAATTGCTGATCCAATGAACACCCAATTTTTGTCAGTTTGATAGTAAAAGGCAAGCCGAGGCTCATGCCCTTTTATGTTCCAACATGTTGATCCTCTGCTTAATCCTTTTTCTTAACTTGACAAGCCATCTTTGATTATTGTTAACACCAGCAAGAGTGTTTCCTTTCAAAATCATGAGAAAAAAAATCATGTCAAACATTCCCCATTGAGACTGGTCGGGGTGTGATCTGCACATCCAAGCTGCAGGGCAGCATGGAGCAGCGTGGGCAGGTTGACACCGAGGATACGCTGGCTATAGAACCATGGAACAGCCAGCGTACCAGCGCCACCACTATGACCAGTCCTAGTAGATGTTGCTCGATTGATGTACTGTTTCTCAGAGTCGCACAGTCCATTGTGTACTCCTGACGCCTCTAATGCCAAGCTGAAACCACACTCACTCTAAAATTCTCTTCTACATCCTGGACTGCTTTTATTTGTATTGCAGTTTGATTTGAATAGTGAGGCTCAATTCACATTGGGTACATATACAGGTGGACAAGCGTCGCGATGCTTGTACTAGTAAATTCAATGCACGTTTCACAACTTCCATGTCAATAAGAGGATGAAATTTTGCTTTTGCTCGCAGAATAACCAGAGCAAATAAATGCCTGAAAATTGTCTCACAGTGATTCAGAGATGGAGGAAGGCTGCTAAAGATAGCATTGTTTGTTACTGTCCAAATAGACCAGCAAATAGTTATTAAGACTTCAATGGACAAGGAAAGAGAGAGCTAAACCAAAGAAAACCAACATATGTACTTATGTCTTAAACAACAAGAATTTCACAACAAAAGGCTGCATTAAACCTCGATGTTGTTGTCAAAAAAAAAAACCTCGATTCTCATGATGTACCCATTTTTTTGGGACAACGTATCTAATGACTAGAACATGTTTCACTAAGATTGAGACGAGATTGTGCACAAATCTACATTAATGTTGTTGCAATGAAAACGAGATGATATGACATGTGAGGTCCCTGTGCGGATATCTAGAGGACCCATGTGGCTTGTCATCATCAGCGTCAGCAGCAGGCCGAGCATGTTGGAGGGCAGAAGAGTTCCTCAGATCTGCACCACACAAGACGACGCAGACCTTGGTACGTGGTCGTTGGGAGGACACTGTTGTCCATGTCTTTGTTGGAGGTCGGGAATGTAAGCTGCTTCCATGTGGCTTTCCATCTCTATCTGTCTTCCTTCCTTACCTCTTGAGCCTTTCGCGGCCTTCCGCTAGAGCAAGCTGCAACTGGTCATGGCAAGGTTGATCGGCAAAAGGCCATGTTGAAATTGTTATGTTATGGTGGTGCCGAATCAAAGGCTCTGACAACAAAGAGCTTTCTTGTTTTTGTTTTTCAACAGATTCTAGCATCAGAAGAGTATCATTTTTCCCCTAATAGACAGGTGTACATCCTATCAAATTTGTGAGTACAAGAGTCACACTAACTTGAATGAGCATTCCATTGCTGCTGCAAGTCTAGACTGCAGAAAAGTGGCAAATACATGACACCTCCTCGCGTCTGCCTGTAACATTCACCAGTGACATCTTAGCTGCTCTACCAGTTTCAGATGAAACATTGCTCCTGAGGCCTCTCGCTCCTAATTTTCTTATTCATGTCATCTTGCGCGCTGCTTATTTCCCACTCATGTCTGCTTATTTCACACCGTAGTGTTTGTACTCGTAATTTCATTGCATATTTCACAACTACCAAGTATAGTGCTGCTATCTATATATTTGGACAGTGTACCTGCCGCGGGATGTTTATATATAGTGGTCTCTGTGATAGTTTACTACCCAATTCTGAACGCAGAATCGATTTTTACAAGCCTCTATAAATGGAGTTGTGAAATGGACTATCACTCATAGATTATGTAACTCCATGCCGAGTATTATGTGAACTGGAAGAATGCAAGAGAGGATGATATATAGAAATGAGAGGTATCAGGAAACTAAATAGCACAGACTCTTTAGTGCAGGCATTTAGCCTCGTACATGGTCCTGTCACTGCCCAACCAACCCAAACTAGCGAAGAACAAACCGCGTATAATGTTTTTTTTTTTTTTTTTTTTTTGATCGAACTGGAAGGGCCCCAGGGGCCCCTACAGGCAATTTATTAAAGAAAAACAAAGTTCAAGTACAAGTTGAGAATTGAGAATACAAGAAAAGAGGCTTAGGAAACAAAAAAAGAAAGGAAGAAAATAGAAGAGCATAGGCAAATTACAATAGATTCTGAATCCATAAATCAAAAGCTGCTGTAAATCTCGTCCTAACCCTTAGGGAGAGGATTCTTAACTCTTTGTCAAAGCATTCCTTGACTCTGCTCAGTTGCGGTGGGATCCCATTGAAGATACAATCATTTCTAGATACCCAGATAGACCAACTCATTAAGATAGCTATCACCATGAAGAACGAGGAGTTGGCATGTCGTCTGATCAACTGGATTGCCTGAAAAATTTCAGTCTGATTTTGCATTTGAACACCTACCAGATTCCAACATTGCACTGAGAAAGGGCAGTTCAAGAAGAGATGTTCCATTGTTTCCTCTACTGCATTATTACATAACACACAGTTGTTTGATTGCAGCTGCATTCCTTTTCTTGACAGTAAGTTTCTGGTACTCAGCCTATCTTTCAACAAAAGCCAGAAAAACACTTTGTGTTTTGGTTGGCAACTTGTTTCCCAGATCCATTTGAAAGGCTGAGGAACTTGCCTGGGTTCTAGGCTGCGGGAGTAATATTTAGATGGCAAGAAAGATCCCCACACAGTTGCCCAGCTGTCTCTCTGTTCAGTAATGTGCAAAGTATCTCTTAAGTCTTGAAGAAGAGTAAATTGCTGATGTGCTTCATGAGAGAGGGGCATGTTGAATAGTTGCATTGGTTGTTGATGATGAATCCATTCTCTTACTGTGAGGCTCTTGTTTTTGACAAAGGAGAACAGCTCTGGAAATTCCAAATTCAGAGGTTGGTTATGCCAATTATCTGTCCAAAGAAAGCAGCTTGTTCCATCTTGAATCTGTACCGTAGCAACTTTCTTATAATTTTCAAGGAGCTTGAGCAAATCCCTCCACCAGAAGGACCCTCTTCTGATGTGATTGGGTAACTTACCATTCTTGTAATGTTTTTCCCAAATTAAGGCTACCCAAGGAATCTCTTTTTTGTTGAAGAACTTGTCAAAGTTTTTAAGCAGCAAGGCTTCATTGTGACGCCTAAGATCAATAACCCCCAGACCTCCTTCATCTTTTGTTGAACAGACCATTTCCCAGGCTGCCTTTGGAGGTTTTTTTGAGTTGATATCAGAACCCCTCCATAGACAGTGTTTTCTAAATTTATCAATCTGCTTGATTACCCCTTTTGGTAAAGAGAGAGCACACATATGAAAAGTTGGAAGAGCTGAGAGGACAGCATTTGTGATTTCAAGCCTTCCAGCTTGTGACAGAAAGATGGAGGTGGCAACCAACCTTCTCTCACATTTGTTGATTAAGGGGAGGTAATCTTCCACTTTAGGTCTGGTAATACCAAGAGGCAGTCCCAAATAAGTGAAAGGGAAGGAGCCAATTTCACAACCAAAAGTATTAGCCAGGTGAGAGACCTTGTGATCAGCAATATTGATGGGGACAATAAATGATTTGCTGAAGTTGACTTTGAGGCCAGTGGAGCTGTGAAAGGACTGCAGGACTGATTTTAGAAAAAAGAGTTGCCTTGCATCTCCCTCCATGATAATT